>OVAP01003554.1:0-16390 GCA_900406295.1 Aurinia saxatilis
AGCCGTCGGTTAGTACCCGTCGAAATCCCGTCGGTTGATGTCGTCGGATATTCGTCGGTTCTCTATCGTCGGAAATTCGTCGGAGCGAGTCGTCGGAACACTGTCGGTACACTGTTCGTCAGTTTTCCGTCACATATCCGTCGGAAATAAGTCCGTCACATTGCCGTCAGATTTTTTCGACGGGAATCTATTTTCGACGACATAGATCTGACGGACATATTCTATCGGTTCCCCGTCAGTTTTCGTGTTTTCTGACGGGTTTCCGACGGATTTTTCCGTCAGATCCTCCGTGTTTTCTTGTAGTGAACTTCTCTCTTAACATCCACGGGCCACAACTCCCTTGAAAACGTCTCTCGAAACGTCCCGCGGACAAGTAACCATGCGTGGCCCGCATGATTTTTCTCATTTGAGTTTCGCGACCCAAGTCATCTTGTGGGTCCCGATTGATCAACGTTTACAATCATCGACAATCGGAAGACCTACGAAGAGCATTTCATATCCGTGATCACACTCTTTTTCTCTCGGTAAGGTCTTTTCCCACGTGGTTTTTCTTACCAAGGTTTTTAATGAGGTGGTCATCCGAACACATACGACTCACAAGATTATCGGACAATCTCGTGGGCCCGAAAACATTCCTAGCTTGCCAAACAACCCAATTCCATGTTGTGGGCCTATTTCCGTCTTTCATCAAGACAATCCTACGAAGTAATCCGAGCGCCGTCAAGCAAAAAGATTCGAGAGCGAATATCATCAGTACATCTCGGAGAAAAGAAAACAAGCTCGAAGACTATCGGAGAAAATGAAGTATATCGGAGGAAAAGGAAAGAAGGCCTACAGGGAGCTTGGGATCCAAGACGGTTTAGCTTGGAACATATATAGGATCTAAAGTCGTAGGTCTTGGATCATCTTTTACAGTTTGATCTTCTCGAATAGTCTAAGTCTTAACATCTTGTATTTCTGAACTCTTTTTACTATCAATAAAACGATCCCACTTCCTTCTCTTTTTCTTTGTTTTTTTGCATTTACTTTTTGAACAATTCAAAGTTAGAGTCAACGATCCTTTAATACCTTATATAGCTTATATTCAGAGTTGATGATGAACTTTATATAGTTTCCCTATTATAACTACGCACTGATGATGGGGAATTAGTGGATCATGTCATTTATGGAAACATATAAATACAAGATGTCGGTTATAGTGTAAATAGCGACAAGAACATAAATGATGACCTAGAGGGAGACATCATTCATCTATATAAGCAAAAGAAAAACGTGAAGAGAAAAATAAATAACAAAACAGACATGTGAAAACTAGAAGATGACGATGGGGAAGCTTTTTGTTTTTGAAGCAGACAACAATGATTGGGAATTTATAACATAAAGGAAAATGGTGATTGATGATTCTCGGTGGATAACACATTTTATAGGTAATGATGACTATAATCGATTATATTTCTCCACTACATATGACTTAGGTGCATAGAGTGCAACATAGGATGTGAAATGAGTGACATATCACACACTATTAGCCACGTATGTGGTTATTAATCCTCCACATAAGACCTATTTAGTAAGGCTTAGGGCTACTAAATCTTCGGCCTGACCAGATTTTAGTTTAGTCGATTTTTCTTTTTAATATTCAACTATCTTTTTGAGGAACATGTTATTTATCTAATTCGCTACTTTCGTTCGACTAGCAGAAGAAAAACTGTCATTTTCTTGAAGTCGCAAATTACACCTCCCGAAAGATACCACTACCTTATTTGTTTAATGTATGTTTTAGTAATAGATCCAAACAAATGTTTTAGACTAGGTTATAATTTTTTGGGGGCTGGGAACTACCTTCTATTTTATTTTACTCCATAGTGAATATTGAATAGTATTCCGGTTGAGCCATGGATCTTGGTGAACTTAAAAAGTTTAATAAGAAAAGGTAAAAATAAAATTGTTTGGGTAATAAAAGGGCCGAAATATTTTGTAAATCCTAATATCCCATTAAAATATTTCCTGGACTGGGCTTGGAATGGACTCATAAAAAAATGTAAAAACATTCGTATGTTAACAACAGTACGTTTTACTATTGTGCGCAGTTTTTAAAAATGTATACTTTGCGCCGTTGAGATACAAATGGTAGCAAAATATTAACCAGCTTCCTTCTGTGATCTGAACCGTCCAAGCTCATCAAACAGTACTGGTGTAACAAGATTTCGCAAAAGCAAAACTAACTTCATTTCGAATTTCAAATTTCCAAAATATCTCAATTTAACGAAAAATTTGGATTCCCGCCGTATAAAACCCTTATTGTACAAGCAAATTCACCGAATACTTTCTAATTTCAGATTACTATCTCTCTCTTTCTCACATTATCTCTCGTTTCAAGCTTTAGATTCCCACAGCGAAAATGATGGCTGCTCTCAAGTAAGTGATTCATCTCTCTCTCTCTCTCTATACTTTGATTCTTCTTTTGATCTGGCTGAATCTCTTCTCGTTTTTTCTTCTTCCGATAATCTTCTGTTTGCGTTTGGTATGGATCGTAGAGCTGAAGAAGCGAGCCAGATGCAGCTCGTCGAGCGTGAAGAAATTGATGACGACGACGATCTATTCGAAGCTATTGACAAATGTAAGATCCGAATCGTTTTCCTATTTCAGTTTTTCTCTGTGTTTATTGCTTAGGATATTCGATCTCTACTCGTGACGATTCTTCAAATCTCCGTGTTACCTCTTCTATTTTGTACAGTTTGTCTTCGGATCTCTGTAATCTGCAGCATATCTTCGAAATTTCTCGTAGACTTTGGATTTTTGAGTGTGAATCGACTACTTATACTGATTTCTGAGCTTAGATTTTCCATGATAACGAATAGTTTCTGGTACTGTTTGTGACATCCCTGGTCGATTGAGTTTCCAACCTTGTGACTCCTGTTTCCTTGTGGCAGTGACCGCTCAAGGTATAAACGCTGGAGATGTGAAAAAGCTACAGGATGCTGGGATCTACACCTGCAATGGCCTCATGATGCATACCAAGAAGGTATAGAGCCAGCTTCTTTAGGATCGCTCATTGCTTTTATGATAATCTAGATCTGGTTGCATGAATCTATTGTTTTCATTGACGCAGAACCTCACTGGAATCAAAGGTTTATCTGAGGCCAAAGTTGACAAAATCTGTGAAGCTGCTGAGAAAATAGTGGTTAGTCTAAGACTCTTCCTACTATCAACGTCTTAAGCTTGAGCGATTCTTTAATGTTAACTGTCACAACATCTATCCTTCAGAATTATGGATATATGACTGGAAGCGATGCTCTTCTAAAGGTTAGACTCACTGATTCTGCCCTGCATCTTAGTCCTGTTGCTTGTTCCTTCTATTAACAGAACGGTGAGATTTCATTTTCTATTTAATACTGAAATCTACAAGTTGTTTTTGTTTATAGAGAAAGTCAGTTGTGCGTATCACCACAGGTTGCCAAGCTCTCGATGATCTCTTAGGAGGTATACTAAGTTTTGTATCTACTGTTTGCCATCTTGTTCACACAACTTAAGAGTTATGATATTATTGTTCACAATGCTTGGCAGGTGGAATTGAAACCTCAGCCATCACAGAGGCTTTTGGGGAATTTAGGTGAGAAGCAGATCCCAGTTCTCTAAGTCTCCTGTTAATAGCTTCTATTCTAATCGAGTTTAATGTCTTTTAGGTCTGGGAAAACTCAGTTAGCACATACTCTTTGTGTCACTACGCAGGTTAGTTTCTATGCTACTTTTTCAGTATGGATTAGTTTTTATGGTGTCTTGAGGTACCTGTCAAAGGCATAAGATGATATATTTTTTATATATTGTATGCAGCTTCCTACAAGCATGAAAGGAGGGAATGGAAAAGTGGCTTACATTGACACTGAGGGAACTTTGTATCCTTATATCTTTGAGCAAATCTTTGGACCAGATCTTGTAGAGGGTTTATATTTCATGATTTTTCCTTAACCTCTGAATCTGTAGCCGACCTGATAGGATTGTCCCAATTGCTGAAAGATTTGGAATGGATCCTGGAGCTGTGCTTGACAATGTAAACAATTTTAAGTTCCTATATAATCTTTAAGGACTGCAGTTGACATTCACAATTGATATAACAGATCATTTATGCTCGTGCTTACACCTATGAGCATCAGTACAACCTGCTTCTTGGTCTTGCTGCCAAAATGTCTGAAGAGCCATTCAAGATTCTGGTAAAATGATATATCTTCGTAGTTTATCCTTAGTAAAACTCAAGACTATGAGCTAACTGAGCTGAGCTTACCATGTTTCTAGATTGTTGACTCAGTCATTGCTTTGTTCCGAGTGGATTTTACTGGAAGAGGAGAACTTGCAGACCGCCAGGTTAACCTTAAGTTTTCCCACACAATACAAATTAGTGTTCTTACCAAATCTGGCTTTGCTAAAAAAGCCGGTTTCTGTATTGCAGCAAAAACTAGCTCAGATGCTCTCCAGGCTAATCAAAATAGCAGAGGAATTCAATGTTGCTGTCTACATGACCAACCAAGGTTTACTTCACACTAGTTAACATAAGAGAATCGATTCCTTTGGTTTCTTTGTGGCAACACTTAACTTTTTTTTCAATTTGGTGGTTGCAGTCATATCTGATCCAGGCGGTGGAATGTTCATATCAGATCCAAAGAAGCCAGCAGGTGGTCATGTTCTTGCTCACGCAGCTACCATCAGGCTCTCGTTCAGGAAAGGCAAAGGAGAGCAACGTGTCTGCAAAGTCTTTGACGCCCCTAATCTCCCTGAAGCCGAAGCAATATCCTTTTATAGCGGATTTCATTGAAATCCACTTGTTTGATTTTGATTATTCATCCATAACTCCATGACTTGTTTCCTTGACAGAAGAATCACATTTTCCAGATTGTTCCAGGAGGCATTGCAGATGCAAAGGACTAGTGGCCAGGCATTGTTCCAGGAGGCATTGCAGATGCCAAGGACTAAAGGAGCTCTTATATCTATCTTATTACCAATTATGTCTGCTTTTTTTACCTGCTTGTTTCTAGTATGCTTAACCATATCCAACCCACATACATTATTTTACTAGGGAAGTAATTTTACTCGTGATTGATATGCAGTAAATCAGAAGTTTATAAGTCTTTTATTATTAGCTTCTTATTACCAAATACAGCTGCAAAGCAAAAAGAAGGCTCTCAAAGCCCCATCATGTTAGCTAAACATCTTAAAATGGCTCCCGGGAGAAGAGTAAAACGATAAAATTTCAAATCTGTGTAACATTGCCAGTTTGCCACAGAGCCTAACAAGTACAAATAAAAATAAAGGAGCCATTCCAGTAAAAGATCTCAGCTGAATCACATTTAGCCTCAGATATGTTGGGACCAATCCATGACGCTCCCGACCCTTGGCATTGCGCCCTCTTTCTTGGTCTCGGAATCAACTTTAAAAGTTACACCGCACACCTGACCTGAACTGTCCACCCTCGGTACGGGCTTTAACTCATTTAATGGATGCTCATAGCTCCTCAACCCTCCAGATGAGGTAAAGAAACATCCTGCATTATGCATATACAATTACATCCTTGTTCAAATCTTCCCTCGATCCAAGGTGAATTACATACGATTTGCTGCGTACCTTTAGGGAATGGCGCAAAGGATTTACCACAACCTTTCTTGACGGTTTCCGCATGATCAGAAATAACAAGATGGCCTTCAGCATCTACTCCCCAAAAGAGAGGAACACTCCCATCTGCATCCTGCAACGTACAATAGTATCTCAGTACTACTAGACTGTGATAACAGTAAATCCAAAAGAAGTAAATCATACTAACCCCGGCAAGGAAGACATTCTTTCTGGCGTTGTCATAGAGCATAAACGCGAATTTCCCTTGAAAATCTCTAACAACTTGGTCAGCAGAATATGGACCACGGTCCCTAAGGGTTCTGTAGGCTTCAATAACAATGATGACCTCGGTTGCAGTTTTAGCGAGTCCATATTGTTGCTTAAGAAAAGCAATGTTCTCTATGTTTCCTTGGAAGATGCAGAAGACGTCATCCGTCACAGCAAACAATCTGTCGCATTTATTAAGATTCTTGCATCAGTGTATACAGAACCAAGACGCTGACAACAAAATAAAAGCACACCAATACACAGCACTACCCACTAGTCATCTCATCGCCATAATCACCAAACAAAATATATGATAAAAAAAAATGAGAAAAACCTGGGAAGAAGAGGGTTGTCCTTGTCGAGGGAACAAGCGATGAGACCAGTAGATCCGAAATTGATTTTGACGGCGTTAGTGTAAATGGAGGAGAAGTGGTTCTGCAAGAAGCCATCTTTAAGAGCACAAACCGATCCACCTTCCTGACTCTGCAGAGCCTCGGGGGTTTTCGCCACGTTTTTGTCAAATATCGCCAACATTTTTCTTTAGTCTTCCCGATCACACACAGAGCGATCAAAAGTGAGAGTTTTTAGGATCGTTGAATGGGCAATTTATGTATAAATATTTATCAATAAGGCTTTCGTTTCTTGGAGTGGAATATTTGAAATATTCGCTTCTTTTCCTCCACGTTTTTCCAGTTATAAATATTTTTAATATCTGATCTCTTTGCACGTTAGGCTAATTCCTCCTACTCCAACACTATAAATCGCTGGGTTTGTTTCCAACACATAATTATCTTCTGGGTATTAGAATCCTTCATAATTGTAAGGTGAACTTTTAAATATCTTCCACTTATGGCGATTATTGGAATTAATCCTAAAAACGAGTGAATGGTGATCATATCAGAGACAGGAGGCAAGATCCCTGAATCAGAATAAGCTTTATCATGTTCTACATAAGTAAAGTGGAGCCAACGAAAACTGTAGAAACCAAAAAAAACAAAAAAAAAAAGGTCTTTTGCTATTAAGGTCTTCATTTAACTAAGCACTTTTATGATGTGTTTTGATTAGTTCGCCAATTGCAACATAAAAAGGACACAACCTTGTTGAAGAGCTTGATGTTCAAACCCTGTTGTATGCCACAGACTTGCTGAAGAGCTTGCGGATGTAGAGAACCTGAAACCCACTCGCTGCTGCAAGGAACATGTACTCTCCTACTGTGTAGAATATCACACGCTTTCTAGTGCTCTCGTTAGCTGCACCAAAGTTCAATAAACACAATCGGTTACACAAAGAAATGTGTTAGGTCCTAAAGGCTGCATCTTTTGTGGTTCCTAAGAGATGCCTTCAAAGTCTATTCACGAAACATATATATATTTTTTTCATTCACATATTGTTATAATGAATCTGAACAAGTTGGGATTGAGATTGAATTACAAAACAAAATGTAAGAGATGAATGGAGAAAACTCACTATGACGGTGACGGGTATCACGAGCTTTCAAATACTTCTGCTCAGCAACAACAGACTCCAAAGCCTCTCTCAGCTCAGCTATCTTGACATTCACCGGGTCCAAATGTTCTGAGAAACATAAAAGAAAAGAGAAGTTCCAATGGCATCAAGAAGTAGCTAACATGAAACGGTGGAAACTCAAAGCTCGCAGATATACATAGCAAAGAAGCAATGCCACGATGATCAATTGCAATAAGGAAATGCTTAATATAAAGGTAAGTGGAACAAACCGTCTTTGGCTAAGTCATGCTCATTGGGAATATGACCAACATGAATGTAGAAAGAGACAGTTTCAGGAGTGGAATAAGGGTTGTGGAAACAAAATTTGTACATTCCACTTCTTGGAGCTTTAAACTCAAACTTATCTCCAGATGTTCCCTTCAATGTTTGTACAATGTTCCCAGCAGGAGAAGTCACCTATACATCATACAATAACGCCAAGTGATTAACATTTCACCGGTCAAATTCTACAATTCCAATCAAATACAAATCAGATGAGGTCAAAATCAATCCAAAATTTCAGGGATATAGAATCAATTCAAGAATTCAACAACATCGAGATTAACGAAGGAGAATAGGGAGATCCCTGACCGTGAAATCCAAACCGGGATGATCAGATCCCCAGAAGATATCATGGTCGACGACGACGAAGTTTCCAGAGACAGTATCGCCTTCGTAAAGGACATACTCTTGGACGCACTCCTCGTCGTTCACCGTCACCGACAGCGACGAGATTCGCTCCACCGAGCTCAATAGTATCAGACCGATCAACATGAATACATGGATCTTCGCTTCTCTCCTCTCCATCCTTTTAGATCTCTCTTCTTCCGTTTGTTTCTCGAGAGAACAAGACAAAGACGAATTTTATTGCGCTCAGCTGAACCAAACCACCCGGTTTTGTTGGTCTTATACTATGAGAACCAATTAGAACATTTTAATTTAACACATCATCAGCATTTTTATGACACTTGAAACCAATTAAAATTCTACAACTGTACATCATTTGACTAGATGACGCATATGCGATGAGAAAATGGTAAGGTGTTTTAAGGTTTTTAGTTTCGTCCAGAACCCCTGCTTTTAACCTTCCAAATCTGCTTTAATGGGTGAAACGTTGATCATCAGTTACCACATTTTCTTTTTGCCGATTCTGACTTCTACTTTTTAACAATTTTGCCTAAGTATTCCCAATCTTCGGAATATCTTGCATACCCTTAGTAAAGTGGATGCAACATTTGATCAACATTCTTTCATATGTTAAAAAGAAAAAAAGAAGAGGAGATAAATTTATAATACTTGGGTCAGTGCTAGAATCTATATATCTGCATTTTGCAAAATAAACAAAATCCCTATCGATGAAGAACAATGACAATAGTCTACATATTTGCGAGGGAGACTGTAAAAACGACTTATCCACTAATATCTCAAAATAAAGATTCTGATTACTTTATTGGAAGCTACTATTGGAGTTGAACAAAGTAAAGCATATGTTGGTGACCGAATAGATATTGCAAATCCAAAGTAATTTGAAAAGGTGGCACATCGAATTCTAAAATGAACGAACAAGACTTTTGAAAGAAAGCGTTTATGGCATTCTACCTTCTCTTAAAAACATTAATGAAGCAAACAGTCTCTAAATGTGATGTAGAACATGTAAACATGATGTTAATTTCAATGTTTGTTTTCCCTGAGAGGCATATAGCCTTCAAGAATACATCTCGAGCAAGAACACTCCAAATTAAATGTTATACGCTCTCTTAGGCAGGATAAAAGATCCGAGTTTCAGCCTTGCATTTACTTGTACTTCATGTTTTTGTCTATGTATGTTTATTTCAGGTTGTTGCCACACTAAAAAGGAAAGTTAGAGTATGTTTCAATTATACAAACGGAGTTTAGACCGTTTAGACCTACTGCTAAACATAGTAAAAGGTATTAATGAAAAATCTGCACACATCACTCTCCACGATCATACATGACCATCAATGTTTCTATTGGAAGAATGTAACATTTGGTAACTTATGCATTCAGTTATCATATACAAGTAAAAATAAGTCAAACGAATATCAAAGTATAAACTTAATTGCCATGTGTTTTGATATAAGCTTATCACACCAAAGATCTAAATCAACTATTTACAAGTAAACTAATCACATAAAAGATAACGGTAATCGCACTACAAAAGAGCGGTGATATACCCACTGAGTTGGTATATTAGGGATTATATATTCCACAAATTGGAAGGGATCATTGGTAATATATAAGAAGATTGGGTCTCTCCACTAATTGTCAATTGGCTTTTAGTTGGAAGTTTATGAAGCTTAACATGGTATCAGAGCTCATTAAGCCCAAACGGACACAACCGATCCACATTATCCAACCCGATCCATCATCGATTTGACCCAAACTAGTCCATCGATTCTTGCTCGAGCATACCGAGATTAATGGTCAAAGAACCATCATCTCGAGGGGTGTATGGAAATTGGAAGGGATCATTAGTAATATAAGAAGATTGGGTCTCTACACTAATTGACAATTGACTTTTAGTTGGAAGCTCATGAAGCTTAACAGTAACAAAATAATTGTGTAGAAAGAAGTTGCGACAAATTGAGACAAAACACATTAACTGAAGCGAAATTTAGCTACAATAATAAAGAGAACTAGGTGATTGGTTTGCACATAACGCGGACTGCAAATCTTTTTTAAAAATAAATTACACAATTAAAATAAAATATAACTCTATGATACTATATCATCATTCCGTACTTTTTTAATTTGTATGATGTGATTATGAATAATAGTTGAACGGTATATGATAAATCTGATACCAAGTGTAAATAAATATTACAAAATATTGTTGTATTAAATGCATCATAATCAAAAGTGTAAAGAAAAAAAAAACTCAATCATATTTGAAGATTTCATGACAAAACAAAAAAACATAAAGAAATCAAATATTTATTAATTAATAATAATAAAATATTCAGCATATATGTATCAGAAAAAATGACGGGCCCGTGTCATTTTTATTTTACCCCTTGTGCCTATGTCCGCTGATCACCTAAATCACATTATTTTTTCAAGACTTTTGATCTCATTTACTTTTAATCTACAATGCTTTAAAGGTATCCAAATATTACTTCAATTATTTTTTAAAGAAAATTATGATGTATAATTGGTCTTTTAAATTTTTTTGATGTCATTCGTTTAATCTGACTTGTTTAGACCAAAACTGATCATTCGATCAAAATATCTATTTTATTCTATCAAATTGTATAATCGGGAATTTAACATATGATTGACTTTTTGTACTATTACATTGTTTTAATCACTGTAATAAAATAATTTTGTTAATCTCAATTCTTAATAGCTAAAAAAAACATCGACAATGAATAAGGAACAAGTTTAACTTGTTCTGGTCATTATGTTTTAAAGACAGAAAAATGAATGAATTTTTTTGGGACTTTATTTATAAAAAACACTTGTTTACAAAAAAAATAAAATAATACATAAGATATCATTCTTCTTCTGTAAATCTTTCGATCTCTTCTTTTGATGTATGCTTCTTCTTCTGATTCTTCCTTTTTCACATTCTTTAATTTTTGGATCTAAGCAACTATATGAAATCTTTTTGAGAAATTACCTAGAATAACATAAAATTATATCAAAACTACTAGAATAATATTTTTAATGTGGTGTGTACTAGAATAGCACAAATATTTTGTCAAAAGACATAATACCCTTACATTAAAAAATTTATTACATTTATACCATTTACAACTAAATTTGTATTAGTTTCAGAAAAATCAATTCTATTTACAAAGGGAATAAATATGTTTAAGGTATTTAACACAAAACATAACACAAAATATCCCTTAACTACCGTAAACGAGGCAAAATTACTATTCTAAAAAAGATATTATCTTCTCTCTTTTACCTAGTCCTCTTTGGTCTCTCCGCCGTCAACTCCCGTTCTTCTCTCTGTCGCCGTTTGGTCTCTCCGCCGCTGTGTGGGTTAGATCACACAATCACTATTTTGTTCGAGGTTCTGGATGAGGAACTCGATACAAAGGGCAGAACGCAAACACAAAGGAACTAACAAAGGATAGCTTTTATTGATTATGAAAAAGAGTCTTTCGTAGCGTAAGCTTTTAGGATTCTTAAGTCAGAAAGAGATGATCTAACAAGTTTAACCTAGCGAAGTATATATACAAGATTGTGCCGACCTATTCCTAGGTTAATTCTTCCTAGATCTTCTCGTATTTTCCGTTATCTTCTCCTTTCCTTTTTCTAAATGTCGGTCTTGCCTTTATTTCTTGGACAGGGCTTGCCCTTACATGTGAATGGACTTCCGTTATTGGATGGGCCTCGCGGTTCTGGTCCAAATAGCTTCAAACAAAGACTTCACCATTTTATGCATATAGCGACCTCGCATTTATGGTACTGCATGACCGCGAGGTCGCGTGACCTCGCATTCAACATCCTCGGATAAAGGCGAGGTCTTCGAAACAATGACCTCGCGCTTAAGTAAATACTTAATGGCGAGGTTGCAACCTCGCTCTTAACACCACCTTTCTAATGGCGAGGTCATTATCCCAATGACCTCGCTCTCATGGTGGTGACTCTTTCTGCTGGACTCTGACTCTGACTGCGAGGCTCTCGTGTTGGTGTCCTTCTTGCATTGATCGTTGACTTTCTCAGTTTGACCCGTGGGGGATATTGGACCCCCACAGTTAGCCCCCCCCCCCCTCGATGTCTCAGTGCGGAGTATTGGGCGCTGAGATCATGTTTTGTCACGACGAGGTCAAGCTGCGAGATGTTTACTGACGACCCTGAGGGCGATGAACTGTCACCTTTCTGAAATAAGGTAGAATTGGCATGTCATTCGGAGAAGCGAAGAAAACCGTGAATCATTAAAGGAGAAGACCTTAATAGTCTAACGAAGGCGAGGAGCCTTCTTAAGAGATAAAGGCGAGGAGCCTTGTGATGAGATGAAGGCGAAGAGCCGCATGATAAGGCAAAGGCGAAGAGCTCGTTGATGAGATAAAGGCAAAGACGCCTGTGATGAGGTAAAGGCAAGAACGCATGTACTGAGATAAAGGCGAAGATGCCTGTTATGAGATAAAGGCGAAGATGCCTATTATGAGATAAAAGGGAGGACGCCTGTAATTAGATGAAGGCGAGAACACCTGTAATGAGATGAAGGCGAGAACGCATGTAATGAGATAAAGGCGAGAACGCCTGTAATGAGATAAAAGCGAGAACGCCTGTAATGAGATAAAGGTGAGAAGTTGTGACTTTCTGTTTGCCCGACATTTTTCGCTTGTTCCCTAGGGACACGTTGCGGTTCCGGTTCCCAAAAGGTGTCACTTCAGCTTCCTACTTGTAGTTATATAATCTCCCTTCTCATCTCATTTTGTTTCATTTCTAACATTCTTCAAGATCTTCTGAAGTCGGAGTTGGGAAGGATCCTCTCAAACCTTCAAGGTATGTCTTCATTCTCTCTTCCGTTCTTCCTTGCATTTTTTAGGGTTCGTACTTTTTTAGGTTAGATCCGCCGTAGATTAGGCCATATGTCCGGTGAATCTTCAAACATTTAGTTGTTCGTGCCACCGCGATAAGTGTTTTGGTGGTTCGCCGAAAGCCACCCTTATTTTTCTTGAGTTTAGATCTAAATCTCCCTTCTTCTCTTCCTTTTTTTTTCTGTTTGTGTGTCAGTTCCATTCTTTTCGCCTAAGATGTCCGTCCAGATGCAACGCGAAGATAACCTAAATGTTAGATTGTCCGACGATCAGGGGGCGACGGACGTCAGTGGTCTCAGAGAAGGTTTCGTTGCTGATTGCAAGGCCAGAAATCCGAATGGCGAGGCGGATATTTGTGGAGGCGACAGTGGTTTTATAGGCGATGACGTCGATCAGGGTGATGGCGAGGATGTCTATGATGCCAAAGACACTTCGTCTGATGATGGCAAGAGCACCGAAAACGATAACGGCGAGGGCACTGAGAGTGATAATGGCGACGGGGCTGACCATGACGATTGCGAGGTTGCAGAGAGAGCCGAGGACGCTCCTCAGACTATAAGAAATCTCAAAGCGCAGATATTCAAGTGGAGCTAGAAGAATACCAACATGGTTATGGACCCTTAGCCAATGAATCTTTGCTCCAGAAGAAGAAAAGAAGGATTTGTTACAAAAGAGGGACGACTCTCATGATTCATTCGGACGGGAAGACTTCGTCATCGCAGGATAATCTCGACGTGAGTGCAATATCTCGGAGGAGATTTAACTGATAGTTCCGACTGGCAAAGATACCGAGGCTACCGTCAATCATCAGGAGACTGCTCTTGCGGTGGACAACACCGAGACTCCCGAAGGCGACTTCACTGAGGCAACTGGGGGTGAGGCCACGAAGTCGCTGGTGGTCGCGAAGTCGAGACCGAAATCTGGTCATGCCATCATCAAGCAGTATCTTGATGTTATGAAAAGGAAATCTGCAGAAGGGGAAAGTGCGGGGACGGCTGGTGGGGAGGATGCCAAGAAGAAGAAAAGGAAGAAGCCCAAAGCTGTTGATGATGATGGTGAGGAGACGGTGAAAACTACTGTAGAATCTGCACCAAAGTCTTCCACCTCTTATCAGCCTGCATTGGCCGATATTTCGGAAGACCGCTTCACGGACGCTGCGGCAGTGTTTTCCCAGGTTACCTTCTCTGGGAACAAGATGCCTCCGCTGGCAGAAATGGCCAACCCGAAAGGCTTCGACCGTGTTGCGTACAAGGCTCTTCGGGTATGTCTTCTGACTTTAGTTTTCTCTTGTGTAATTATTCCACCTGCTTATCGTGTTATGTTTATGCAGTATAATGCCGAGGTTGCTCGGACGATGAAGGGGTACGACGCCGCTGTCAAATCTCTCAACCCCCAAGTTCAAGTGCTGAAACAGCAGCTCGTCGAGCAAAAGAAAGGCCATGATTCCCTTTTGGTGGATGCAAGCAAGAAGATAAAGGAGTTGGAGGCTCGGGTAGGAGAGGTAATGAAGGAAAGAGATGTTGCGGCTGAGGTCGCGAAGAAAAAATATCAAGAGATCGAGAGGTTGAAAGAGACTGCGAGCAGCGCAGCGACTATCGCGAGGACAAGGCGAAAGCTGAGTTTGACGAGGCTGTGGAGGAAGCCAAGAAGAAACTCATTTGGTTCAAGAAGACTGCCTTGGTCAGCTTTGTGTATGATCCTCAGATAGATGCCAACCTCACGCTCATCAAAGAAATCAAAGCGGAAGAGGGAAAGAAATTCCCAGAGGAATTTGTAAAGGAGCTGCAAGAGAATGCCCCCGAATATAAAACACGGGTCCGATTTTCTACACGGGTCTCCGCGAGCTGGTAAGCAACTATATGAAGTTTTTTTGTGTGTAATAATTTATGTTCATGTTCAATTTATAGTTTAAAATCAATTAGAAAAATTATTTTTCGGCAATAACAAAAGAAAATCAATTATATGAATAAGTTCTTGAAATGTAACAAAAAATTGATTGCCAACTTAACCTTTTCAATTAAATTTCAGTAATGAAAATAAGATGAAGATGAAAAATAAATTTAAAGGAAATGATAGTTTGTGGCAGATATATATTCATTAATTAATCATTGTTAGCTTCTCTGTAATGATGGTGAACTTGTAAAAACCATTCTTGTTTACTAATTATAGAGGTGAATGTTCACAAAAATGTAAAAAAGAATTTGTGGAAACCAATATTTGATCATAACATAACAAAAAAAATTACGACACCTAAAATTGCATGTACAAATGTACAACTAAAAAAAAATACACAACACTTTCGGTTTAAAAGAATCTTTTGTTTGGACTGGCAATGTTACGCCTGCACCTTGGAAATGATTTTATTAGAAAAACAAAAATTTAAATCAAACATGATTCAATAATATGATGTAAAAGTAAGGGTTACATTTGAGCTAATAGTAGAAAAACAAATAATTATAAAAGCAATAGAAAACAACGTATAAATCAAGCGAACCAAGGTTCTAACCAATATTATCGAAATTTTCTTATACACAATATTTGTTGTTTTAAAATAATGATCGGTCTGTGAGCTTTTTACTTCATTTTGCGAGCCTTTCGGGGCACAAAGGCGAAATAAAAATCACACTGTCGATCGCATAAGAAACAAACATTATGATTGCTTATACCACAACTTTTAGTGAGAAAAAAATATTATACTATAAAAGTAAATAGTGAACAATGAATTTCATGGTTGGACCACAAAAATTTATAGACAATGATGATCGGTCTTCACCATGTGTCTGTTGTAATATATCTTATATATCTATGCTATGTGTAATATATTAAATATTACTCCCTCCGTTTCTTAAAAAGTGTCGTTTTGACTCTTTGCACACAAATTAATAAAATATATTAAAAGTTCTGTTATACCCCTAAATAATAAGTTGTATGTTCATATTCTTCTTTGTTTTGAGGTTAAAGTAGGAATTTAACCTTAAAAGTTGTATTGGAAAATGAAAACGACACTCTTTCTGAAAAAAAAAAAAAAAAGTTTAAAACGATATTCTTTAAGAAACAAAGAGANAAAAGTTTAAAACGATATTCTTTAAGAAACAAAGAGAATATATGTCAAAAGTGATGATGTTGTTATCTTTTTAATCATATGTTATATTTATTTCCAGCGATATTAAGTGCAAAAGAATATTACAAAATATTATTGTATCATTTAATAGTTCACAAGTGTGAAAGAAAAATAAACTTATCAAACTTCAACCATAGTTGAAATTTCAAAACACAATATATAAAAGTAAAGATACCAAATTTGAATATTTACATCAACAACCCAAAATAATAAGGATGACAACAAAAACAATTTGGTTCATTAGATATGATACAAATCACATACAAAGGTATTCAAGATATATGATAAAAACAATTTATTAACTACCACTTTTCAATAAATTGTTTAGGTTCTCATCGTTTTCGTTCTAGGGTTGCTCCTTGGTGTGTGGCTT
>OVAP01003555.1:0-16388 GCA_900406295.1 Aurinia saxatilis
ATTGTTCTTAACACCTGGTCTCTTGCGTGTTCTGAGAGGCCGGGTGTTACAACCTACCTCAATGGTGCTTTTGTATTATGAGCATGAAGTAAGGAAGGGGCTTCGCGAGAGAAGCAGAGAACCATCGAGATCTGCAGCGACTGATTCGTATCCTCCGCCTTTGCACTCAGTGACCGTCGGAAAACTTCGAGTCTTCTTCGCCGGGAAACGAGTGAAGAAGAAGAAGAGGATATTTTGACTGTTACGGGAGAGAAGGGTATTTAAGATTTTTTAACGTTTTGAGTGGGTATATGTGATTAAAATTAGGAGGGGTGGGTATATGTGATTAGGGTATAGGAAATTAGGTATATAACCCCTTTAAATTTGGAAGAAAAAATAGAGATCTCTATTTTATAGAAATGAACTTTTTAATTTATAAAAAGGTCTCTCAAAAATTTAAATAAAAATTTTTTGTTGCTTTTTTACACATACTATTATAATTTTAAATTCTTATTTTTGGTATGTATTTTTATGATCAACACTATATTATTAAAAATACATAAAAGTACAGAAATAAAAAAAGCATATTTATTAGAAAATATAATTATATAAAATAGTAACAAAATTAAAAATACAGAAATAAAAAAGAACATATAATAATTTAGAACAACATCAATTACTAATTTCACGAGTTAATAATCCGGTAAACCGCTTCCGGACCCACTGAAATAATTAAAATATTGTCCGAATGAAGGATCTTGAGACGGATCTTGTTGGGATTTAAAAATACTGAAATATAAAGAGAACATAAAATTATTTAGAACAACATCAACTACTAATTTTAAAATACTGTAATGTATTTTTCTTTATATAATAAAATTTAAATTTAAATAAAACCATAACAACGATTTTTTTATATAAAAAATTAATGGGGTGCTTTATGCTGTTGTAAAAAAATATAATAATAATAAGGTCAAATTCGTTAATATTATTGATAACATGTACTATTAGTAATTATTGATAAAAAAAAAAAAATATACTCGAAATATTCTTTTTAGTAGAAAAATAGAGTCATACATTGGAGTAAAATTCATCTCTATTTTAGAGATTCTCTATTTTAGAGTAAAAAATAAAGAAATATATTGGATATGCTCTTAAGTCTTAGGGCTCAACTGTAACTTTTCTTTTGATAATAAATTGGGAAATAGCATTGGATGTCAACATAGGATTCAAAATTTAAGTACATGGTAATGAATTATTCTTAATAAAATCGATAACACAGAGAATTGGTTTTGGAACAAATTACCCTTGCTTTTTTGTTTTTAGCAACAACATAAACAACCCTCATATCGGTTCAGTGAGCCAAACCGGAGGACTTCTGTATACCCCAACCTTGGATTACAACCCGCGGTAAGGATATTAGCTAGCCATCGGTACTAGCCAGTTCATTTCTGTTTATACGTAGTCATTTTTTTCGTTTTTCTTTAACAGTTGGCTTACCAAATCAAAGACTGAAATATAAACATAAACATTTCTATTAACGTTTTCTTAATAAGCTATTACATTGAAATAAGGACCTAGCTACCCAATCCAATCATTCCATCCAATCCAGCCTTGTCCCGCGGTCAACCATTCTCATCACCTGCATCCACAAAAGGAGGCATAAGCAAACAATGCTTAGTGAATACGGTCATCCCGTCTCACTTAGCCACAGAAAACAGTCTCATAATCATGCAAGCAATCCAATACACATCCACTCATCGAGCCAGCAATCTGTTTGCATGATCGTATCGAGCAGTTTCTCTCAAACTATCGATGTCGGCCAATCATCGAATCAAAACAGCATCACATGATTGTATCGAGCAGTTGTTAGAAATTCAGAAATGTTAGGAACACACACTCGGCCATTCAAACAAATTGTCCCATTGCTAGAAATTTGATACTCAGTCTTGTCATTCTGAGCCACCTTGATCAGATTCTCGTCCTTCTCTTGCGCAAGCTTGATCCTTGTTAATAAATCTGCTTGATCAGCTGCATTCAAACCCAACGATTCCACATCCGAGGTAAAAACATTAAGCCGCAAAGTCCTGATCGTATTGATCATTACTTCCAAGTCCTTTTCAGTGTCGACTGCAACCCTCTTTCTGCTCAAGGCATCTGCGACCAGATTTGCTTTTCTTGGATGGTAAGCAATCTCTAAGTCATAATCCGCAACCAGTTCCATCCATCTTCTTTGTCACAGATTGAGTTCAGGTTGAGTGAAGATATACTTCAAACTCTTATGATCCGTGAAGACCTGAACCTTTCCACCATACAAGTAAGATCTTCAAGGCAAACACCACCGCTGCCATCTCCAAATCATGCGTTGGATACTTTGCTTCATGCTTTTTTAAATGCCTCGATGCATAAGCAATCACTTTGCCTTCTTGCATCAGGACACATCCAAGTCCCATTCTTGATGCATTTGTATAAACCACATAAGGTTCATTCTCGTTTGGTAAAGCCAACATTGGGGTACTTGTGAGCATTTACTTCAGCTTAGCAAAACTGTTCTCACAATCTGCTTTCCAAACAAATTTCACATCCTTCCCAGTACGTCGAGTCAATGGTTGTGCCATACTCGCGAATCCTTTAACAAACCGTCTGTACTATCCAGCTAAACCCAAAAAGCTTCTGATCTCCGTTGGATTATGGGGTATTGGCCACTCCGCTATGGACTTGATCTTTTCAGGATCAACAGAAAACCCTTTGTCTGAAAAGACATGACCCAAGAATCCCATTTCTCTCTGCCAAAAACTACACTTGCTCAGCTTGGCAAACAATTTATGTTCCCTTAGTTTACTCAGGACTTTCCTCAAATGCTCCTTGTGATACTCCTGATTCTTTGAATAAAACAGAATGTCATCGATAAATATGATAACAAACTCATCCAAGTATTCCCTGAATACTCCATTCATCAACTTCATGAAAGCAGCTGGAGCATTCGTCAAGCCAAAGGGCATGACAACAAATTCATAATGCCCATACCTTGTCCTGAAAGTTGTCTTCCTCACATCCGACTCTACTATCGGAATCTGATGATAACCCGATGCTAAATCAATCTTTGAGAAGCAAGTATCACCCCAGAGTTGGTCCAAAAATTCATATATTCTTGGAAGAGGATATTTGTTCTTCACTGTCACTCTGTTCAATCCACGATAATCGATGCAAATCCTGAAGCTTCCATCTTTCTTTTTCACAAACAACACCGGTGCACCCCACGGTGAACTGCTTGGTCTCACATATCCCTTATCCATCAAATCAGTAAGTTGCTTCTTCAACTTGGCCATTTATGTTGGCGCCATTCGATAAGGAGCTTTCAATAATGGATTTGTTCCAGGCTCCAATTCAACCGTGAAAGGATCTGAACGAGTCGGTGGTAATCCAGTCAACGCCTCGAACACATCCTCAAACTCACTCACCACAGGAATATCTTTTAGATCAGCATCTGCCCCAACTTCAGTGACTGTGATCATAGCTAAGTAAGCTTCACAACCCTTCTCAATCAATCTTTCAGCTTGAATTGCCGAAACAACCAAGCTTCTTGAAGTGGGAGTAACTCCTTGATACTCCAGGTATTCACCATTTTCCCTCTCGAACCGCACCCTTCCTCGATGGCAATCTAGATATGCCTTGTACTTTCCAAGCCAATCCATCCCCAATATTACGTCATACTCCTTCACTTGGGTGATGATCAAATCCACATGCATATCTACTTCTCCCACCAAGACAGAGATGTTTCTCACTCTTCCATAAGTGAGCATCACCTGTCCACCTGCCACTTTAACCATCCCATACTCTTTGTGGTTCCTTCTGGAAACCACCCATTCCAATCATATCCGGGTTGATAAAGCATTGTGTTGCCCTGAAATCAAACAAAACATGGGTTGCCACACCACCCATACTTAAAGTCCCTACAACAATCAATCCTAGAATATTAAGAGCCTAACAGTCACTGTTTATGCAATCAAGCAATGCACAAAAGATGATTGATAGGACTCATCAGTGATCGGACGGGAAGGACTGGTTCCAGAAGTCTCTCCAACCGCAGTAATGTTATACAACCTTGGCTGTATGTTCGGCCTTTTTGCCTGTGGTTGCATTCCTTCACTTAGATGTTTCTGTCCAGTCACTTGCACCGTTAAAGCCAGCTGTGGACAATTATTCCTTAGATGTCCAGGCTCATTACAATGGTAGCAAATCCTTTTATCCCTTTCTGGATAATCACAAAGCATGTGGGTGAATGTAGTGCAAGCTCCAGAACCTGCCCTACATTCACCCCTATGCATCTTCCCATAAGTCGAACACACATTGGGTCCAGAAGATGACTTTCCAGCACTGCTCCCATTTTCCCAGTTTTTCTTGTTCTGGTACTCTGATCCTGCGAGCGAGTAGCAGGTTGGGTGGTTCCACCCTTTAACTTCGCCGCCTTGCTATTCCATCTTCCAGCATTGCTGCCTTCTCGACCAACTTGGCCACATTGGCATAGTCACAAGCAATAAAACCATTCCTTAGTTAAACTCTTAGTCCACGCATGAAGCGACGAATCTGAGTCACTTCTTATTCCATCTCCCTGCCAGCATACCTCTTAAGTTGATTGAATTCCAGCTCATACTCCCTTACAGATTTGTTCCCTTGGCATAAATCTAAGAAGGCTGCTTCCATTCTATCATAAGCCTCTGGTGGAAAATATTTTATCTGGAACAAAGCACTAAACTCTGCCCATGAACAGTCATTAGGAAGTCCTCCCGATGCTCCCTTCCACCAGATATGTGCATCCCCTTCCAAGTAGTGGACTGCAATGTCTTTCTTATACGCATCAGGACAACGAATGGCTTCAAAATTCCTCTCCAACCTTGTTATCCACTCATTCGCTTCCAAAGTGTTGCAACCACCCGAGAAATACTTTGTCCCCAACTTCAACATGTGGTCCAACACCTTCAAATATGAAGGAACCCTTTCAACATGAATCTGTTCCGCCACTGGTTCCTCTCATTCATTCACTGGTGGGTTCCTTTCCCCTCCACCAGGATTAACCACAGCAGACAATCTCTCTAACACCTGAGCCAACATGGTCAGGACAGCATTTAATCCTACGTGAGGATTCCTAGCATTCTCTGACTGAGCCTCTTGCTCAGCAGCAATCCGCCTTGCCTTAGCTTCAGCAGCAAGACGTTCGGCCTCGTTCTGAGGTCCGTTAACGTTAGAACTGTCACCAGCATCCGCATTCACATTCCTATGGTTACTCCTAGCCATCTGTCAGTTAACACAACTAGAGTTAAGCCTTTAGAATTAACTCGCAACACAGCTCACACAATTCACACAAATCAATCAAATTCAAGCTCAACAGAAAACTTATCGCGTGCCTTGGCATTGGAAGGATGGATCTAACCCACTAACCCAAACTGTCCTAGAACCGTGATTACTCTGATACTAACTTGTAATACCCCAACCTTGGATTATAACCCGCGGTAAGGATATTAGCTAACCATCGGTACTAGCCAGTTCATTTCTGTTTATACTTAGTCATTTTTTTTCGTTTTTCTTTAACAATTGGCTTAACGAATCAAAGACATAAATATAAACATAAACATTTCCATTAATGATTGAATCAGAGGTTCCTTAACAATGCTAACGTTTTNCCAATCATTCCATCCAATCCAGCCTTGTCCCGCAGTCAGCCACTCTCATCACCTGCATCCACAAAAGGAGGCATAAGCAAACAATGCTTAGTGAATACGGTCATCCCGTCTCACGTAGCAAAAAAAAAAACAGTCTCATAATCATGCAAGCAATCCAATACACATCCGCTCATCGAGCCAGCAATCTGTCCGCGAAATTGTATCGAGCAGTTTCTCTCAAACTCTCGATGTTGGCCAATCATCGGATCACAACAGGATCACATGATTGTATCAAGTAGTTCATCGAACTCTCGATGTCAGTCAATCATGGAAACAACACATCAACAACAACAAACAATCGCTAGGGAATCACCCCTTACAATCGACCAGCAAAGAATCCTAGCAATCACATGATAAAGTATCTACGGCTACGGTCACGCACTCACCTTAGTCAAACGGATCGATGAATGACTTGATCCGGTCTCGTTCTGACTTGCCTCGATCGAACATATAAGTTCCTCGACGATCGGTGAACTTTTTCCGGACAGTTTGATCAAATCCTCCCGATGACAATGATCTGATCCCGACTCTTTTTCTCTCGGCCACAATCTCTTTCTCTCGGTAACTTTGTGTTTTCTCTCGACAGTTTGCCTTCTTTCTGTGTTCTTCAGTGTTTTCGTGAGAGAATTGATGAAACTGTCGAGGCAATATATAAAACTCACGATCAAAACTCAGGAACTGCCATCGTAATCGCTCACGACAGTTTCCACTTAAACCAGCGTGTTTTTAATGAACATAACCGTTCCCGCCAAAACTACTTAGAATATTTCTCGATGTTTTATCTCATCAGTCAGCTTCCTCGACTATCTTGTCTGAATCCTGATAGTTTCCCCAACACCCTTGTCTGATTCGGACATCACTCCGAGAAATCCGCATGGTAAGCAAAACACTCGACAGTTTCCTCAAACCATCGGTTCAACTCGATTCCAGCTGAGTCTCTCGTTCGTTCAGCTGAAACTCTCGATGATAAGCTTAACTTTCGGTCATCCGAACTGATCCTTCGATCATTCGATGAACCACTCGATCATTCAACTTACTTCCCGATCATCTAAACTGATCTTTCGATCATTCGATGATTCACTCGGTCATTCCCCCTTACTGATCCGATCCTTTCTTCCATCTGGTCAAGTGACTCATGGTCCAATCCATGATCAGGTGAGTATCCTTGCCCACGGTCCATCCGCGACCAAGCCATCCCATGTCCAACTATACCCACCCCCTTATATAGCATTATTGCCAAATTCTGATATGACACCATGATACATTGAAATGTCTGAGCAATCACTGAACCATCCTGGTCCAGAATTATCCTTATGATCCCATCACTTCTCAGCCAGTTTTCCTAACCATCGACAGTTTTCCTTACCACCGAGGTAACTCTCAGTTTTCATCGGCAATTTTCCTTACCACCGAGCAAACTTAGTTTCCATCCATCACTTGATAAAATCACCGATCATTTCCATGTTCCATCGAACCCTTGGCTAGAATCATTGATGACTTAGCCAAAACCACCGATCATTTCATAAAATGACCTGCCCCATCCAACACTTAACCAAAATCATCGCTACTCACGTACTGATCCATCTAAACTCCCGATCATTTCCAACTGATCTTATCCGCGGGATACGGGCGTTACAACTTCCTTGCTTTTTATATTTCTATTTTTTCTTTCGCTTCTTTTATTTATTTTCATTGATTTTTCATGTCTCATTTTTTTTCTATTGTTTTTTAAAAAAGTTTTAGTGTTCAAAAATACAAAAATTGAAGGTGAATGTAATATTTTATATATATATATATATACATATATATTTCTTTTAAATTGAGCAAGATATTGAATTAGATTTTGGTATTCTTCCTGGTATTTTTTCCTTTTTAAATCGACGGATTAACAACGATAATGGTAAGTTACAAAACTGTACCGGTATTAACAAAATTCAAATCCCAAATTTAAAGTTATAAACCATCATGTCGGATTCTTCATACCACAAAAATTTTCATTGTCCCCATATTTTAGCATGAAAAAGGTATGTGAATCGGTTAAGAAAAGATATAACTTGTTATCAATTATTTTATCATAATTATTATGCCTTTTAACTCGTTATTAGTGGTTTTGTTTACATAAACAGATAAATATCACAATAAAAAAACATTTAGCACGTTATATGAAAACGTAACCGAGTATAATTTTTGTTAGCATAACCTGACCGAATATCCTTTAAAATCACATTGTCTTATGTTATTCGTTGATGAACAGTGTCACCCACTTTAAATGAACAGTGTCACCCACTTTAAATGAACAGTGTTCCTGACAAATAAATATCACATTGTTAAGCTAAACAAATAAATATCACGATAAAAATACATTTAACACATGATAATATAGTTTATCTGAATCCAATTTTTGTTAGCATGGTAACAAGATAATTATCTATTTAAATTACATTGTTTTATGCTATTTCTTGATGAATAGTATTGACGATTATAAATGGACAATATTGCTGGCATCAAATGAATAGTATTATCAAAGGGTTAACAAATAAGTCACCAATGAAATCAATGGCATTATGTATAATTAGATAAAAAAAGATTATTAATAGTTTAATTTGTTTTCTCTTTCCTAGTTATCTATACCTAATTTTTGAATCTTATGATGGTATTGGCTTAATTTTAAATTATGATAAACAAAAAAAACTAATAAAATATGATATAAAAATAAATTTTGAATACTTGTATGCATCATACTTTAGAAATTTAATTATACACATCATTATTATACAGTTATTAATTACAAAATCTAAAATATTTGTAATAATATTTTTATATATTTTTTAATCATTAATCCGCATAACGTGAATAATTCTAATACCAAAATTATTATTATTATTATTTTAATGGTGAATGTCAATACAGGATGAGCGATGCATCTAATAAAATGGGGGCCGTGCTCATTTTGTAAATTAATTTGGTCCAAAAAGTCTCCTTCAATTATACGGAGAGCAGGGGCACATGTAAGAAATAGCCGTTGCCATAACATTTTCGAAACAGCCGCTCCTTCCTCTCTTGGACGATGCCGAGTGACGAGAACCTGATGATCTGTATCAGAAAACCATCATCCATTTCGGAGCCTCGCGTCAGATCTCCTCTCTCCGAGAATCTTTCTCCGCTTACCTTCCCACCATCTCCTCTCTCCAAATTGCCGCTGGATGATGACGAAGACGACATGAGTATTGCTTCGGCTTCGGACCTCGGAGGAGCAAACCAATTTTTCTCCGATCCCGAGGAGCAGGTGTACAGCCCGAAACTGAACAGAGGAATACTGAAAGATAAGAATCTGAGAATTGAAGTTCCATTCGGGAACACAGACGGTGCTTGTGATTTAGGGCTCCGCAAATTCGCCCTAAAAAATTCAACTCCTACTTTGAGTTCCAAGGTAAACTATCTGGCTTCGGAATCAAATCTATTAAATTTAGATATAAAGCTAATTGTGGTTTTTAGGGTTCCGTGTCTCATTGGGGAAGCATGTATGGGGATATCGAAGATATTAGCACCCCAAGCGCACCACCTATTGTGGATATAGTAGATAAGGACATTGGGCAGATTTGCAGAGAAGCTGCTCCTCCCCCTTCACAACTTGGCGAGAGGTATTTTCGACAGTTACCCCCCATTTTTAATGAGCTTTGTATTCTCTTCTCATCTTCTGATTTTGACAGTGCGAGGGACTCTACTAAAGCTGGGGAAGATGCACAGGTTCATGATATCAGCTCTCCTGAATTAGATTGCCAGAGTATCAGGTTAAGTTGATAATTCTCCTCACAAATCGTGATCAAAGAGGTTATGATGGCCTAAAAGATGTTGTCCTTTCTTGTTCAAACGGCAGTGGGCAATATGCTTGGCAAAGTCTTCTGGCATATGATGCTTGCATAAGACTTTGTTTGTATGCATGGTCAAGGGGTTCTTCTGAGGCACCTGAGTTTCTGTGTGATGAGTGTCGTCTTCTTCGAGCTGCATTTGGGTAGGACATGTGTTTCTTTACGGTTTGAGACATGATATCACTTGTCGTGTTCACTTATTCAGCCTCTTCTTTGTGTATGCTTTCTTTAGCTTGCAGAAGTTTCTTTTGCAACCTCGGGGTGTACAATTAAAGGAAGAAAACTTACAAGCAAAAGCAGCATTAAAGGCCAAAAACATTGTCAGAAAGTTAAGGGTGGAAGGTATCTCATGAGCTCAACCTTGGTAACCTGAGAATTAGTGTTACAGTCTCTGGTATGAATTAGATATTTATGCCTTTACAACTTTGATTTTTTTTAGTTAAGAGACTTCGGTTAATACCACAGCGCAAACTCAGAGCAATAGATTCGTTGCGGACTTTGATAAACATGCAAATGGGGGCAGAGTATTGCCGA
Organism: Aurinia saxatilis; assembly: GCA_900406295.1. Taxonomy (NCBI): domain Eukaryota; kingdom Viridiplantae; phylum Streptophyta; class Magnoliopsida; order Brassicales; family Brassicaceae; genus Aurinia; species Aurinia saxatilis. The sequence goes on from OVAP01003555.1 coordinate 10,103, forward strand.
CAAGTTTCATCACTTGTGAAGACTGGGATGAGTTCTATCAAACTGGCCACCCTTTCAACAGTTTCAGAAGGTTTGCTTTGCTTTTTGTCACATGGAAGACTAAACACATATTTTAATCTTCACGATATTTGGTTGTGAATTTAATTTGTCTAGGCTTGTTAATTTGTGCTTAATATTGGCCCATCTTTCACTGATTGGACACAGTTAACTAAATGCTAGATAATATTTCTATTGATATGAGATGCTACAATTTATTCTTGTGATTCTACATGCAGAAAAATTCTCCTGTTTCCTTCAAATGAAGAGCACATCAGAAGGAGGTGAAATTGAACAGGGATCTTCTAAGTGTTTGCAACCAGGAACGGGAAGTTACCATGTCTTGTAAGACCTTTTTCGCTTTTGAAATCAGTATATGTGTGTTCTAGAGCTGGAAGAGATTTTTGTGTGTTTGGGTGGTGGTTTGATAAAAGTTTGAATTTACCTACCCATGCCAAAGTGTTTGAATGAATGAAATATCATGGAAAGTTCCAGAATTTAGTTTATAGTACTAGAGTGTTTAGAATTAGTACAAAGAGTTTACTGACAACTCCTCCTTCAGCTTTCCCGAGTCAGAAGGCGACGCTCTTCTGATTGAAGTTCATGATAAGAACAAATCAGTTCAAGGAAAAGCAATGATTCCTATGACATCCTTAACTGAAAATCCGGTAATTATGCCTTTAGTTGTCCTCCCCGAGCTAGATCTCTTCCATTTTATTTCTAGATATGTTAAAGTGTTAGAAAAATTAAATATATTGAAGAAAACTCTACATTTGTTCAGAATGAAAATGTCAGATGGTGGCCAATAAACCATGGTGAACAATGTGTTGGCAAGATCCAGCTCTTTATTGGTAGTACAGCCACATCCGAGGAAGACTATCACATTAAGGTCTGTTCTTTCTCCAACAATCCTCAGATTAACTATGTTTCATTGTGAGAAAAGCCCCCACTAAGGTTTCGCATTTTGGTCTGTTACAGAGTGCATCTGTAGTGGAAACACTAGCATATGATTTGCTACTAGAAGCTGCTGCTCGTGCCCAAAAATTTCATTCTCAAAACTTGAGACTGTCTGGATCTTGGAAATGGCTGTTATGTGAATTCGCACAATATTATGGAGTTTCCGATTCATATACCAAGTTGAGGTACGAAATAATTTATTTAGTTGGACGGCCTTGTATCTATTATAAATCTACTGGTGTTCAAGATCCATTAACTCAAATTTCTTTCACAAAACTTTTCAGATATCTCTCACATGTAATGAATGTGGCAACTCCAACAAAAAACTGTTTACAACTTGTGCATGAGTTACTTGTGCCCATCCAAAAGGCTCGAAGTGAGAGGAGTTTGACTAGGCAGGAGGTAACTCCCTTCAAAATATCTGATGCCATCTCACAAAATCATAGACTTGGATCGAAATTATCACATTTTTGTTTGTAGTCTGCTTGTTTTAATTACCTTCATTACTCCATAAGCTAGTTATTAACAACTTGTTCTATTGTTGCAGAAGAGTATCTTAATGGATTGTGAAACAGAGATAGAAACACTCTTGTCAACTGTTTTTGAGAACTACAAGTCCTTAAATGAAAACTGCTCTTCAGGGTTGTCAGACATTTCTGGTCCGGTGCAGGAATCAGCTCCAACAGCACTTTCTTCAGCTGTTGAGGTTTTTAGCCTCCTTCATGACATATTGTCTCCTGAAGCACAAGAAATTTTGAAGAATTACCTTCAGGTAGGCTGTTGCAATAATATTCAACGGTCTTTCTGTTTAAATGTGACCTCTATTATGTTGGTTTCATAACAATCTAACAATCTAGAATATGATGTTCAAAATTTTCTTGTCTAATGGAAAATCTACTGCAGACGGCAGCAAAGAAGAGGTGTCGAAAGCACATGGTTGAAACTGATGAGTATGTTTCCTGCAACTCTGGAGGTTTTCTTTTGGATTCGGTTACAATCACTACAGCCTATCTGAAAATGAAGAATCTTTGTCTAAACATAAGCAAAGAAATTGAGACTGATATAAGCATCACCAATGCACATGTATTCCCAAGGTAAAAACAATCCAATCCGAACACAGAACTTACATTTTTCATACTATTTTCATCTTTAGATTAGCTTTGAGTATTGGTTAATTAGGCTTTATTTTCTCATACCTTGTATATCCTTGAAGCTCAATCGACCTATCAAACATTGCTGCTGCCGAATACAGCACTCAGCTTTGTAACCGGCTCAGGGCTTTTCTGTCAGCAGTTCCACCGTCATGCCCACTGCCTCATGTCAATGAACTTCTAATAGCAGTTTCCGACTTTGAAAGAAACCTCGATTCATGGGGCATCAGGTTTGACATCAATTTTTTTTTTCTTGGAATCAGGGAAAAATAAAAACATTATGCCCATTCATAGTCGTTCTCTTTAACCGTTTTATTATATTTACATAGTCCCGTACAGGGTGGTATTGACTCTAAGGGGTTATTCCACAACTACATAATGGTTTGGATACATGACATGGAACTTAGGCTACTTGACCGATGCAGAGCGGAGAAGGTACCACCCTGATCGTTTTTTGGATGATCCTTAAAATCAATAAGCCTATCATCTGACTATACTAAGTACCAAATGGCTTCTTCTGGCAGGTTCCCTGGTCTGGTGTAATAGCAAATCACTCAACATCACCGTTTGCTGAGGACATGTATGAGCGTATAAAAGAGTCTCTTATAGAGTACGAAGTGGTGCTCAGTCGGTGGCCACAATACACACTGATCTTGGAAAATGTGAGCTACAAAGTTATACGAGTGATAGGTTTGTAGCTTATTATAAGATGGTTAACAAGACTAACTTGTCTTCACGCTTTTTTTTAACGTACTCTTTTGAAAGACTGCTTCAACTGTGGAGAGAGCCATTGTTAAATCGCTGGAGAAACAATACAATGACATACTGACTCCTTTAAGAGACAGCATTCCAAAGAGGCTAAATATGCATGTTCAGAAGCTGACAAGAAGGCAGTCAACAGCTCTCTACACTGTTCCAAGTCAAGTAAGAGCCACTCACCGAGCTTACTTAATAAAAGCTCTAACATTCGTGACTGATAAGGATCTGCACTAATGCAGCTGGGAACTTTTGTTAACACCATAAAGAGAATTCTCGATTTTCTACATTGTAAAGTTGAGAATATCTTGAGACAATGGGCTTCGTGCCTTCCTGTTGTTGAAGACAAGAAGTCACTCTTTGGGGAGCAGATGAACGGAATCACAGTCTTGCTCAGGACAAAATACAGAAACTACATGCAAGCGGCCGTCGATAAACTTGTTTGCAACGTAAGCTGCATCATGACTTCTATCATGACTTCATCCCAACATATGCATGTTTTGAAAATCTTTTTTATTTGGTGTGTGTATGTGGACGTTTCAGACGCAAATAAATAAAAGCACAAGGTTGAAGAGAATCTTAGAGGAGATAAAAGAAAACGAGAGAGAAGTCGAAGTCCGTGAACGTATGAAGATGCTATGCTCACAACTCAGTGACTCAGTCACAAATTTACACGATGTCTTCACAAGTCAAATATTTGTGGCTTCGTGCCGGCTTTTCTGGGATAGAATGGCACAGGTGATTCTCCTACACCCAGAGACAGAGTCTATTTTATACATGATTCTGTGTTCATGAGGTTTTTGTGTATTTGTCTTGTCCGCACGTCAGGTGGTCTTAAAGTTTCTTGAAGGAAGAAAGGAGAATGAAATTGGGTACAAAGGCTCTTACTATGCTCTTGGGGTAAACATTGGAACTTTATAATTACCACGTTGATAACCACAGGTAGACAAATCTTTTGGGGGGATTGAAATTCAGTTTTGAGCAGGTAGTAGAGGACACGTTCGCATCAGAAATGCAGAGGCTGCAAGGGAACTCACTACAGGAGAAGGATATGGAGGCTCCTCGTTCGGTGATTGAGGCACGTTCCATTCTCTCCAGAGACACTACCAATCACTCCTCTTACTTCTATGTCTAGTCCGGTATCAGACTATATATACACTCGTTCCATTTTCATCCCTTTGTTTTGATATACCGTATATAACTCTTAATGAATGGTCCAGTACGATTTGTAGTCGCTTTGTTCCCAATCACACGAAAATTTAATGTACAATTTCATACCGAAATTATCTCCAATGGTACTGGTTCTTTAAAATAGTGAAAAAAGTAGAAGCTCTCCATTAGATAATGGTTCTTTCAAAATTTTGAGCAAAAAGTAGAAGTAATGAGATATGAGATAGGATGATTTTTCTTGACACAGAATTATTGTTTGTTTCAGAAAGTATCCTTTTGACATACTCAAGGAAGAAAACAACGTTTAACATTCATTTGATTTTGCATCCTATTAACAACGTTGAACGTTTAACATTCAGATAAAGAGATGAATTAGTTAACCAAGAGCGTTCATTGGATTGGACAGTTCAAGAGTTACAAGGATACCAAAACAGGCCCAAGAGAATGAGAAACAACGAAGACTAATTGTGTTGAATGCTAGCTGGAGGTGTTATGGGAGGTTCTTACACTACAGTTTGGACTGAGATTGTGAGGGAAATGATAAGAGAAAGGAATCGGAGGAAGCATGGTGAAGATGCTTTCTCTCTTGATGAGTTAGTTTTGTCTGTTGACAGTACTATGCGGTGTCGTATTAGCTCAGTTAGAGGAGAGGCTAAACAGATGGAAGAAGCACTGCTGGAGTGGTTTACAGTTCAGAGAGCTAATTTGATGATTTGAGTTTTAAGCATTACAAAAGTTGTATAAACGTTTAATTTTTTCTTTTGAATAAAATTTAACATCTTATTCAAAAAGAGAAAAAAAAAGAATAAACAAACAAAGTGCCCAAGTCGAACACAGTGAAGTTGTTCCTTTTCTTCATTCACTGGAACATAAATAGTATCATCTTCTTGCTACATTAAATGTGGAAAGTTACTCATGGATTTGCAGGGACAATTCGGTTTTTAAGGAGGGCTATTTTGGACTTATGAGGAAGAAGAAATGTTGAAGGTATAAACACTAGCTGTTTATTATTTATGAATTGTTGTTGTATGCGCTGGCTCAGGGTGGAGTGGAAATTTTGCAGAAATTTTGGAAATGGAAGAAAAGGTGTTTCACGAAAACGAACGAGACAGACAGTATACTAGCCCCTGATGTAGGAGCTGAAGTCAGACTTGGTAAAGAAAAGATTGTAGTTGAGCTGGATTGACAAAACTACCACATTTTTCGAGAACTTTAAGGTCTCCTACTCATACTTGCTTCCATGCTGATAGTTCCTGGCAGATTTTGAGGAAGGTTATAAGTTTGGAACCCTCTTTCATATATTGCATAGGCATGATCATACACATTTTGTTAAAGTTGTGTTTTCTTGTTTCGCCGGTAATAATGGTTATAAAACTAAGTTATAAGCGTGAACAAGGGTTCAGATAGGCACTTCTAAACAACAAAACAGGTAGGCGAGAAGAAACAATAGAAAATATAAAGATTTAGAGAACATTTGCAACTTGGAGCTCAAAAGCCATAGAGAAAACTTATTGATAGGTGTAGCTGTCAAAGCGTGTCGTTTTTTTATGTTCGATGTTTCTGCCACTGAGCATTATGTGTGTGGCTTAGATGTGAGTGCCGGTTGGGATTAAGGCGTCCTTGATAACGGTTACAATTCTGCTCTTTATGAAATACCGTTCGCTTTCTCTCGCTGCCGCCTCTTGCACGTTGTCGCTGTTTATGATCTGTTCCAAAGTTCGCACCAAACCTCTTTTCAGACCAGAGCATTATTGTATCAACAAATCTGATGTGTCTAGTAAATATAAAACATAACCTTGACATTTTCACCAATACGTGCATTTTTGTCGATGATGGCCCTTTTGATGTGCGAGCTTTTTCCAGTACCTATGGGTAGACTGCCTTTTGCGGTTAGGAGGCTCTTCTCCGCAGCAGTCTTCAAAATACAATAACAGAAGAGAAGACATCATCATCAACGTTGATATCCACAACTGGATTGAAATGTATTACCTCGTAATAGTCAGCTCCCATTAATAGTGAATCTTCAATAATTGCACCTTCTGATATGCAGGAGCGGAGTCCAACCACGGAGTGATAGATTTTGCAGTTCTGCATCCAAGATTAATATGATTTTGGAAATTCGAGTGCTGTAAAGTGTAAAGCATATCTAAGAGGAGCTATTTGAATTGGATGTATCGCTAAAATGCTCGCCCATGGAAAGAAAATGAATGCCGTGC
>OVAP01003557.1:0-16386 GCA_900406295.1 Aurinia saxatilis
GTAATATTCACCTAATTTTCCCTATATTTTATACCTTTTCTTTATAGTACATCAAAATTGACAATATATTTTATTTCCTCTTTTTTTTAATAGTTATGTGAAATAACTCAATGGGTCAAACCGAAAATATATTTACCGAAAAATGACCTAGTACTCAAATCATTAAAACCCTAAATCTAACAAGCGTCTCGTGAGATTCTAGTTCTTCAGGCGACTCACGATTCTAGTTCTTCAGGCGACTGTGTATCAATCATATTAGTTGTATGAAGAGGAAAAATAAGAATATGGCGAATCGAAAGAAAAAAGCCAAAATTTGTGACAAAGGATCGTCACAAGGTGAAGACTTGATAAGCAAGTTACCGGATGATTTGATATGTGACATACTCTATCATCTTCCTACAGAGGAATCTATTAGGACAAGCGTTTTGTCCAAAAGATGGAGAAATATTTGGAGATGTGTTCTTGGATTGGACTTAGTCGACCCCGAAAGCTTCTCGACTCGTGATGCCTATATGAGTTTCATTGACAAGTTCTTAGATTCATACAAGAAGTCATGGATGCGCAAACTCCGGTTATATGTTGATTATGCTGCTGATGATGACACGTCTTTATTAACCCTCTGGATTGACGCTGTGACTAGGCGTGTAAGGTTCAACATCTCGATATTAGTACTGCCGGTTCCTATTATGATATACCTTTGAACATATACACATGCGAGACACTTGTACACTTACGACTCCAGTTTCCTACCTTGACTAACGCAGAGTTTGTTTCTTTACCTTGTCTAAAGATCCTGTGTTTAGAGTTCATTGAAAATGAAACCATGCTTGAGAAACTTATCTCAGGCTCTCCAGTTCTAGAAGATTTAACTATCGTTTCAGAAGATCATGAATATCCTGATGATGAAAAGGTTTTACAAGTGCGCTCTCAGACGCTAAAGAGAATTGAGATAGATCATGATACCAAAGTTGTGATTGATGCTCCTTTACTTCAGTGTTTGAAGACTGTGGAGTACTTAATCAAGAATTTTAAGATCATCAATTCGGGTTTCTCTGGCCAGTTAGATATGAAGACTGCATTTGGTGGAGAAGGAAAAGTCACTCCCAAAATCCTCACCGATTTTCCCAGGATCAGGGATCTTGTCATTAGTGTTTATACGTGGGAGGACATATATTTATACTCAAAACCGGGACCTACGCTTCGGTTTTGCTACCTATCCAGTTTGAATGCTCAAGTTACTAAAACCAATCTTGATATGTTGCCAACCGTTCTTGAGTGCTTCCCGAAACTAAAAACTCTCACCTTGGAATTGGTTGAGGAGGAGCCATACCTACGTCTTGGTGGTATTTGCAAACAACCAAAGGTGGCGTATTCAACAGTCCCTCAGTGTTTGGTATCATCGCTCAAGTTTGTGAAATTGAAACGCTTTGTCTCAGGGTACGAAAGAGAAATGGAGCTAGTACGATACTTCCTGGAGAATTCAAGAAAACTGAAGAAATTAAAGCTTGATCTGTATTATTCGGATAAGGAAAAGCGTGCCTTACGTAAAGAACTGGTTGCAATGCCGAGATGCTCTAGCTCTTGTAAAGTCCGTCTTTCTTTAATTTGCTAAAACAACATTGGTTGAGCCACAACCAAAATATTGCGGTTAAGTCTTTCTTATACATGTTAGGTTTTGCTCATTATTGCTCTAATTAGGTTTTTATCTATGTTCTTTAGAAACCCATATCAAAGTTCTAAATTATACACTTCTCGGATAAGTTTATAATTATAACTAAAGAAAGCAAATTAAAACTATTCAGCGTTTACTTTTACCTCAAGAAATGAAACAGAGTATTTGCTCTGTTTTGACTCATGACATAAGAATGTAAACAGATTTATAGGAATACAGATGTGGAATGACATATTAAGTACCCTTGTAATCAAGATCAACCACTATATATTATTTCATAAGTTTTAAAGTTTAACAATTATATTAAAATTAGAGGTAAAATCAAAGTGCATAAAGGAAGACTACCTTAAAGTTTCTGAAAATTACCGACTCTATTTAGCAAATTACCAATCTGAAGAAAAAGCGTTATTTTTTTTTGGAAAAGCCCCTAACCTAAATCTAACAAGCGTCTCTTGAGTTTCTAGTTCTTCTGGCGAATATCGATATCAGTTGTGTGAAGAGAGGAAAAAAAAATGGTGAATCGAGAGAAAAATACCAAAATTTGGGACAAATGGTCGTCACACAAAGAAGACTTGATAAGCAAGTTACCGGATCCTTTGCTATGGGACATACTTTATCATCTTCCCACAGGGCCAGGGGAATCTATTAGTACAAGTATTTTGTCCAAAAGGTGGAGAAGTATTTGGCAAGGGGTTCTTGGATTGGACTTGGACTATAGAAAATTGGGGACCCTTGATGCCTTTATATGTTTCGGTGACAGGTTCTTTGATTCACACAAGAAATCATTATTAAGTAAAATCCGGTTATATATTGATCATTCTGGTGATCATGATTGGTCTTTTCTCACCCCATGGATTGATGCTGCGATTTGGAGTAAGATTCAGCATCTCGAAGTTGATACCAATTCTCGCTTTTATAGGATGCCTTTGATCATATATACTTGCAAGACTACACTTACGACTGTGTAAGGCTGCCTTGCCTAACACAGAGTTTGTTTCTTTACCTTGCCTAAAGATTATGCGTTTTGGGTACATTGACTATCCCAGTGATACCATGTTTGAGAAACTTATCATAGGCTCTCCAGTTCTAGAAGATTTAACTATCTTTATAGGATCATCAATTCGGCCTTTTCTGGCAAAATAGATATCGATGTTAGAAATAGTAACAACGTGACTTGCCATTCTTGAGTGCTGCCCACAACTAGAATCTCTTATCCTGGAATTGGTTAAGGACGTTTTATATACGCGTCTTGGTCTTTAAGTAGGACCAAAAGTGATGTATTCAACAGTGCCTCAATGTTTGCTATCATCGCTCATGTTTGTGGGTTTGAAACGTCCAATCTCAGGGTACAAAAGAGAAATGGAGCTAGTAAGATACTTCCTGAAGAATTCAGCGATACTGGAGAAAGTAAAGCTTGATCTGTACTATACAGAAAAGGCAAAATTTGCCTTTCGCAAAGAACTTGATGCAATGCCAAGATGCTCTAGCTCTTCTGATGTCCGTCTTCTTTGATCTGCTCAAAGAACATTGGTTGATTTAAGGAGGGTACTATTAGGCTTTGATTCACAAGCAAAAATATGGCAGGTTAAGTCTTTTACAATCAAAATGCAAACGCTAAAGTGTATAAATGCTATCTTAAAATGTTGCCAATCGTTCTCGAATGCGGCCCACAACTAGAATCTCTCATCTTGGAGACCCCATCCATGCTTCTTACTAATTTCGAAGAACCAATGTTTATGTATTCAACAGTGCCTCAGTGAACAATAGAGAGAAGCAGCTAGTAAGATACTTCCTGAAGAATTCAGCAAAACTGGAAAAAGTAAAGATTGATCTCTACTTCTTTACGGGAAAGGCAAAGTGTGCCTTCCGTAAAGAACTTTCTGCAATGCCAAGATGCTCTAGCTCTTGTAAAGTCTGTCTTCTTTAATTACTAAAAGAACATTGATTGATTTTTAAGAGGGTACATATTAGGCTTTGAGAAACAAGCAAATATTGCAGTTAAAGTTGACTTTCTAATGTTACTTTGTGGCTTTTTGCTCATTATTGCTCTATTAGGCTTTCATCTATATGATCTTTTGCTTGCAAAATGATTCATTGGACCAAAACCATATCAAAGATCTAAATATATTTATACATCAAAGAGTTGCAACATAACAATCTTTTCTTCCTTTTCTCTCAAATTAGTCAATCTGCAAAACCCAATCCTTAGTGTCTTGGATAGAACCAGTTTGTATTCCGACAAGAATCGATCGAAGTTGCTGCGTAACAAGACCATCTCCCACTTTATACTCAATCCTGCCAAATGCAATTTATCAACGGATAAATGTCTTATGTCTAGGAAGATACATATGTATAAATCAAGAAGAAAGAAGAACAAAAAAAAAAGGAAAGAAGAGACCTTGTGTTCTGAAATGTGATGCTTCCAACAGAAGCAACTCCAATGGCAGTTCCAGTGCAGAAAACTTCTTCTGCTTCCTTCAGTTCTTCTACCGGAACCTTTCGTTCTTCCACCTGTTCATAACATTACTCACTTCTCAAATTTTTTGAAACAGAGTATTTGCTCTGTTTTGACACAATATGGAAACAGACTTGAGAGGAGCACGTATGTGGAATGACCTATTACTAACCTTGTAACCGAGATCAATCGCGATTTCGATGATGCTCTCTCGCGTGATCCCTCTGAGAATCGTCCCGCTTGTAGCTGGAGTTACCATTGTATTCCCCTGAAAGACTCAAGAATCTTCAATTATTACACAACACATTCACTAAAAGTGAAAAAAGCACTAAAATTTTGTATTACCTTCACAAGGAATATGTTAGCAGCAGAGACTTCTTCTACATTCTTCCTAGTTTCTGCATCAAGATACAGAACATCCGAAAACCCTCTCGCTTTCGCCTTTTTCATCGCATCAAGGACCTTTCACAATTCATTCCCAAATCAACACTCAAATTTGAACTGAACACCTCAGAACTTGAAAGCATATCCAAAAGAAATAGTGTTTTAACTTACTGGACCGTAGTTAGAAATGGACTTAACGCCACCAGTTCCTCCAATATAGGCTCGTGGAATCACTTCTTCCACGTACAGGTTTAAAGCTGAGGTACCTTCCTATACAAGCAATCAAATTCAAGAATCAAGATCATTCTAAAAAGGAAGAAGAAGACCTTTTAAATGCACTGACCTTAAAGTAGTTTTGAACAGGTGAACCAAACACAAGAAAAGTGTACTCTGCTGCTGCAGACACACCCAAGCTTGCTCCACTCCCGAACAACAATGGTCTGAGATACAAAGAGCCTTTTCCCGGAGGAGGAACCTAAAAGAAAAAGGAAAAAATCCTGAGCCTTAAACTTAAATCAAAGATCATTTTCGATGAGAAAAAGATATCGAAATATTTTTTTACCCAACGTCTATTTGCAAGAACAGTCTGCTTAACACCTTCCATAAACTGTTGAACAGAAGGAGAATGCATACACATTCTCTCAGCTCCTTTCTTCATTCGCATCGCGTTTAGCTCTGGACGAAAGAGAAGAACCCTCCCGTCTTTTCCTCTGTACGCTTTCATCCCCTCGATTAGTCCCTGCAAAAATCCACCATAAAACTCTTTCAATATACGAAGAATTTGAGCGATATTTGTATGAGATTTTGAAGTTTTTGCCTGGCCATAGTTGAGAATTCCAGCAGCAGGGTTAAGCTCAATGTTGCCGTAACGGCTAAGGCAACCTTGTTCGAAGTTTCCTTCTTTACAACTTTTGGTGGCAAACATGTAATCTGTCCCAACAAGACTGAATCCGAGGTTGTCCCAATCCACATGATCAGCATACTCTTCATCCTCACTGCAACAAGAAAATAATATTTGCCTTACGTATCTTGTCAATGGTTGAAAAATGCAAAATGTAAGACATATATATGTCAACTCTCTCAGAAACTAAATAAGAAATTGCTACCGCATAAACATTTGACAGAAAAAAAAAGAAAAAGTAGAAGAAAATACATCTGTTTTATTAGTGAAATAAAGTAGTAACACAATTTTATCTATGAACTTGGGGTAGCTTGAATCTAGAGGCAACCACCACAATAAAGCAAGCCTCTCACACAATTATCAAATTTAAATACTAGTATACTTTTAGCATTTCTTTTTGTTGTAACTTTTTATTTTTCTTGTTTTGTTTTTTTCCCTTTTTCATGTAATTCTTGAGTGGTGGCAATGAAAAAGAAAGGACAAATGTTTGTATTCGACATGGAAGATAAGATTACCGTTCTGCCCCAACCATCTCTGAGTCCGAGATAAGTTCCTCTACAACAGACGCTGCTGCTTTGGTCCCATGCATTCGAAATCCCCAGATCTGTTTACATACCAAACCAAAACCACACAAGCTTGTGAGCTTCTAACAAACAATATGTCTTTGTTCGTTTATGTAGGTCATGACTTGATTCATTCTTGTATAAAAACAAGAAAAAGAAGAGTAGAATGTTGTTATATTGGAACAAAGTACAAACCTTATTAGAGAGATACGATGAAGTTGTTGAAGATTGAAGTAAGCAACGAAGAGCCATGGAGAAGAATTGTTTTACAAGCTTTGAGAGGTTCAAGAAAATGAATAATGAGCTGGTGCAAACTCAGAAGAGATGATGGTTTATTCAAGAAACTGCAAAGAGAATTGGTATATAACTATATATAGAGAGAGATGAGAGGAAGATGAAAGGTATTTACTATTACTACATTTTTGGTATTTTTATTACATTGTTACTACGTCCTTGAATGAAACCAAAACTTGTGTTTACCTTGGAAAATATCTGTCTCTTATCCTTTAGGAAAAATGGGCTTGTGCAAGTTTGTACTTAGCTAGTTCATGTGAAATTTACTAAGTTAGAAAATAATAATAATAAGAATAAGGAAACTGTTCAGCTCGTGCTTTGTCAGATGGTCCTGAGAGTGGGAAAGCTTAAAGCTGTGGTACAGTTAGGTATTGACTCTATCACGTCACATAAAATATCAACCTTGAACTAAATGCATACCAACTTTATATCCTTAGTTCACCATTAAATGAGTCCTAGTTACTATGTATTGGATAAATATGATATGTTTTTAAAGCCACCCCGGGTCATTTGTATTTTTGTCTCATCAAATTTGATACAATATTGTTGGAAAATATACGTATTTATGGGTGGTTGTTGACAATATGGAATTGAATATCTACATTTGCTGAGTAAAAATTAAGGATGGTAGATGCAGAGGAAGTTGGACAAGTATGAGATTGTAGGTGGTGTGGATCATTCGTGATTGCTCTTATTAGTAAGATTGACTCAACTAACTGATGATATTCCCGATCCACTTAGAGTTTTCTCCTAAGAAGCTAGCTAAACATTTGTGGATGAGCTCTAGCATTTGTTGTGATTACCATTTCAAAGTTCTCTGTGTTTTTTTTCTTCAAATAACTTTTCAAAACTCTTCAAAATATCTGACCAACAATATATAAAACTCCTTAGAACTAATTGGTGAAACCGCAAATTGTGACAGCATTCAAAACATTATTATAAAACATCTTAGTTTTTCAACAATATTAATTTGTAGAGGTTTTATTGTATAATATAAGGTGTCTAAGCGCAATTTTGTCTCACCTTCTATTCCACAGTAAAGTAAAATGTTTCTGATTGTCACTTTCTATGGTAAAGAAAAGAAAGGAAAAAAATAAAAGATACCGCCTTATTAAATCCGTCACAAGTTTGTTATTCATAATTTGGTAAGAATCTCATGTCCTGTTATGAATTCAGCCAAATCATAGCTGATCATTACTATTTACAAACTTGGCCAATGCTGGCAGAGTTGGCAAGGTAGAAGGAATACAATCTTTTCTCGGCCTCACAAAAGTTTTTCTTTTTTTAGTAAAAGGATTTTCAATTAGGCCTAGCAAAAGTTGTGGAAGCAAGAATATCTAGGAGTATTGATCTATAATTTGGCTTGAATAGTCTCATCTATATACCATAAGCCAAGGGCTTGTATCTTACCAATGTGAGTTGATTTTTTACTGAAAAGTATTATGAAAAATTTAGAAATCTATAATGATATCAACTGGAGAATTGCCTTTGTCAACAACAAAACTCTGCACATACTTACCCTCCAAAGTAACAACCTCCACTGTGTAACTCCCATGGTAACCTCTAAACTCCAATCCTCCTTCATCTTCAATCACTCCATCCACAAAAGTTAACCACTCGCGTTTGATCTCAAGAAACCTCTTTCCAGCTTCGTTAATCTCACCATCCGCATTCACCAAGTGAGAATGTTCTCTGCTCATAAACAGCTCCCAGAATCCCCAGAGCATCACTCCTTCCACAGCCGGATGAGCAAACGCTTCCCACAGCATCACCTCGAGATCATCTCCTCTTATATGTTCGTTAATGGAGGTGACATCGAGTTCCGTGAACCAAATTGGTAACCCGAGTGTGCTTAGCTTGTCTAGTGCGGAGCGGACAATGTGACCAACGGGACTAGATATATGTCCTTGAATCCCGATTCCTCCCACGGGGGCACCCCTTTTTTGCAACTTGTGGGCAAGTTTTATGTACTTCTCGGGGGATGACCTCGAGTCAAACCCGTCTTCTATGTGGTATTCATTCAGAAATAGAGTGGCTGAAGGGTCTAACTCGTGTGCGGTCTTGAACATTTTTGCTCTTGCATCAAAGCCTAGTCGATCTTTGTAGAATGATCCATGGAGCATTTCGTTGTTCACATCGTAGTGTCTGAATTTACCATTGTAACGGGTAAGTAGATCTGTTACGCGATTCTCAACAGCCGCTTCTAGCTCGGCATCACACAGCTGTTGGATCCACGGTTGAATAGCGGACTCGACCTCCCAGAATATGCAATGGCCTCGGGTTTCTATGTTGTACCTCTCACAGAATCCAAGCATCTCGTCTGCATCCCGGTAATTGAAGTTGCCTTGCTCTGGCTCTGTCCAATACCATTTCAGCTCGTTACCAAACACTGCCCAGTTGAAATTCTTGAGAAAGAAATCAACAAAATCTTCGTTATCTATGTTGCTTCGACTAATGCATGACCCGAGTGGGAAACTATTACGCGACTGCCTGATTTTCACCGTTGCACCAGATAATTCGCTAGGATGAAAACCTGAGAATGTGAGGCGAACATTGCGTTTACGAACCTGCATAACACAGAAAGAGCATAGATGTAAAATGAAGTTTCATTTTTACTTCCAAAGGATTTTGAAGCTGTAGAGTAACATGTTTCGCAGGTTACCACTTACCACATCAGCTTGTCCTCTGAGATAACTCAACCGTGCTTTGCGATCAACAGCAAAAATCTGAAGACCTGCTACCATAAGATCAACACCAGGAGAAGGGCCTTGGACATGAAGCATAATTTCTTTAGCTTGCTTCTCGACTCTAAACGAACCCACAACTTCATGCCAATCACCATCATCAACCTCAATTTTTCCTCCATTAACCCATTTATTATCAACACTGAGTGCGATATTCACGTCCTGTGGACTATTTCGTGCTCCTAGGCCAACTTTAACCCAAGCTGAGACCTGGTATGTTTGAAACAGCTTTACTTTATCAGTTATCGTCTGAGCAGGACCCATCCATGTTCCACTTCGGTTTGTCGCAACCACATATCGTCCCGATAGATATCCATGTGTTTGTCTAAGTGAGTCTCTCGCCAGTGGAGGTAATATCCTAGGACAGCCTTCTCCAACTCTCAAATGGCAGTTTCCTAGAGGGAACCAGCCTTCGATTGTTCCATCACTTAGGTGACTATTTGAAACTATGTTCATCCCAAAAGCCTGACTCTGTATAAAAATGGAAAACAATTCATGATTCATTAAACATAAGGAGAAGGTAAATGTTAAAAAACCAAGAAACCTTATAAGTCTAACCTCAATATATGGTCGTCTTGGAGGAGGATCTTTCTCTGCAGGCTTAACCACAAAATGGTCAACAAAAACATCAATCCCTGGAGGTGGTCCTTCAATGTAAACAACCGCTCTGGCTGGAGATCCATTCAAGAGAAACTTTCCTTTTAACTGTACCCAATCGTCGTGTTGTGCCTGAATACTTGAATAAGGAAACAAGCCTTCTTCAACATTTTTGTATCAAACAAAACATTTGGGGCAAGATTCACATTCACAGTAACATTTGGTTAAAAAAAAAAGACAGTCATATGGACACCCTCACCTAGAAATGCCTATGTACTCTTCACGTTGGTCAAGGTATTGAACATACAAAGTGGCCTGCACGGTGTGTTGGCTATGCGATAGTCGAACAACTGAAGATGCTTCATAAATGAGTTTTCGCTGGACTCTTTCTGTTATATCCTGTTCAATTCCACTCCACTTATGTGTGCGCTCTGCTGCAGAAGCAAAACATGTTCCAGAATGTGGCAGTATCTTCCCATCAGCTAGAGACTCGTGTAACATAAGACTGCACCCTCTTCCAGACCAATGGTTGAGGCCATCGGTAAAGCTTGAATTCAGGAAGATGTGATGATCAGCTTCAGGAGCTGGGCAGAATTCTTGGCTTCTCTGCATACGAGTCAAGTGAAGAAACATATCAAATTACTGTAAACACCTTTCTACAATCATAAAAAAGAAAAACGAAACCAAGATACAGATCATATAGATTGATTATAGAAATGTACTTTCAGTCCCTCTATCTAACAGTCCACGATATGTTTACCTCAAACTGATTATTGCTCTCGCAATAGATGGTGACAGACTTTATAAGAAGGTCAACCCCAGGAGGTGGTCCTTCCAAGAAAAATACAACACGGTCAGGTCTTCCCGACAATACAAAAGTGCCTTCCAGAGTTTTCCAAGTATCTTTTGAAGCATAAGTTCTGCAGATAAAAACAGTATCAGTGTCAGCATTTCTGGGCCTTCTTGACTATGTAACACAAGGAAGTCATGTAGTTCCATTACTTTCCGATTAGTTGAAATTCAGTAGCTGAACTTTGGTTCTCTAACTTCAAAGTTGCCAAGACCTGCGCAGACCCTTGAACAGGTCCCGAAACGCTAACACTAGCCGAGACTTTATATGAATGACCAAGGGAAACTTTGTCTGTGATATCTTGTTCTAGTCCTTGCCAAGTTTCACTTCGGTTATTAACAACCGCATATGATCCTAAGTTACAGTTGTCGCTGTTAACAACAAATGAATCACAGCTGTTGGAATTCCAAGAAAACAACCCATCAGAGAAGTCATGATTCTTAATGATATTCGAAGAGGGAGGAAAGAATCTGGAAGCTGTTGCGTATTCCTGCAGTTGAGTAGTAAGCCACAAAATGTTAAGACATGAGTTTTCTGAAGATCGTTCGTTTCCTGTAATGTAGATTATACCGTTTATAAAACTGGGTGAGCTATACAATTTGAACTTCTCTCTTTTTCAATTAGTTGAAATACAATTTCATTACCACACAATCAGAACTAAGAATAATGTTTCTATCTCAGGTTCCAGTTACATCTCTATCACTCACCCAAAGCTACTCACAATCTAATAATCCCTTGCTATACCTTAGTTCTTCCCTTATACATATTCAAGAATGCAAAACTACAACATATGACAATGCCTGCTAAGGAAAGGCATAAGGTTTACCTGGAAATCATTTGAAGTAGAGGGTCTAACAGTAACTGAGCGTATAAGGAGATCTTTCCCGGGAGCTGGACCTTCCAGATAGAAAACAACTCGGTCAGGCATATTCGATATCGAGAAAGTTCCTTCTAGATCAACCCACATGTCTCTTGAGGCATGTGCCCTACAAGTAAGTCGAAATTCATAAGCAATATATACCAAATTCCAAAGATATAGTCATCAAAAGAAACATACTTTCCAATGAACAAATACTCAGTAGGCGAGCCTTCATACTCGAGCCTCACAGTAGCAAGAACCTCAGAAGAATCATTAAAAGGACCAGAAACGCCAACACATGCAGACACAGTATAAGTAACACCAGGAGAAACCTGACTTGTAATGTCCTGTTCAAGACCTTGCCAAGTTTCTTTCCTATTAGTAACAACAGCATAGCCACAACTCGAGTACTCAGACATTGAATCTGAGTTAAATGGATCAGAGGAAACAACAAACGCTTCACATCCATTCGGGTACCAAGATTCAATCCCAGCAGAAAAGTCACCGTTGATGACAATGTTCGAATCCGACATGATCGTGGCCTGTACTGAACAATGAGCAAATGGGTATCAATTAAACAGGAAATAAAGCTTGATGATGAAATGGATTAAAAAAGCAACAGTCAATTAAAAATCTCACCTTTGAGTGACAGAGACGAGAAGAGGAAGACGAAGGTTAGTAGTTGAAGGAGTAGTGCAACGGACATCAATCAGACTTTGGTTCGGAGAGGAAAGTTTTTAAATCTCATCGGAGTTTTGTTATTTTTCCTACCATTCGGAGTTTGATTTTTTTTCTTTTTGAAATCATTTGATTAAGATTCGTGTTTTGTTTTCGACATTTGGTTTGCTGATGAAGAAAAAAAAAAAAAAAAGTCAAAACTTTAGTTTGACTCTTCCATGAGCCAAAATTAAGACGGACGGACCAGATCAACATTCATCAGGATGGATGGATCAGATCTGTTCGGCATCTGGGCAAAATCTGTTAAATCCGTAAAAATTCATTTCGATTTGCTATCAATTTTTATTTGATTTCGAAAATAACAAGTATCCGTAAAATTTATCGAAAAATTTAGTATTTATATAGATAGTAAATCGAATAACAAATATCATTTTATAAATAGTAATCTTCATAATTTTAATATTTTAGAAGTTTTTGTTTGTTTTTAAACAAAACAATCGAATAACCCACATACAAATATTTGAAGTTACAAATATTCTATTTTAAAAAATAAATCAAATAATAAAATTTAATATTCAATAAAAAACGAAACAAATAGAAATATTATATTTTTCGATTATAACTGATCCGCGTCCACAAGAACAGATGGAATTTCAAAACTTTTGAAAACACCCTGAGACTTTCCATTTTACAAAAAGAACCCAGTAAAACAAATTTTTCTTTTGCCAACCTGTTATATTAAGTTATTAACCCAATAAAATATTATTATTCATACAATTTATTCAGATGGATAGGTAAAACAATATTTTTAAATATCTTTGTCTACCAATTTTCTTTATATTTCATATTATGTTTTGAGTTGATATTGATTCCACATGAACAGAAAAAACAAAACAATTGTCTCTTTTCAAAGTTCCATTATGCAATTATATGGTTTTCAAGGGTCGATTATAAGTAATTCATAGTTAAAAGGATCTTCTTATAATTTTCCATATGCTAGTACATGTGCTATAGTCTTCTAGACCAGGCAACAGTGGCAAATCTGAGATGGGTAATTGCGTTAGCCCAGAAAGAGAGAAAATGTCAATGGCGTTTCAACGACGACAACAACATATCTTGTGGGACCATCCAAATAAACTGAAACCATGTATCTCTTTTGATCTGTAAAGCCTTAAAACCCACAAAGATACCTCGATTTTTTCCCAAAGTGGCACCTTTGATTAAGTTAAACTTAAAGTTTTCATTTTTCTCAAATTTTTCCCTCTTCTTCGTTTACTGATCTCATGGAGGAAGAAGGTAGTAAGATCCCGATAATTACGGAAGAGAAGATGAAGAGTGAGGATAAGGAGACGAAGGCGAAGACGAAGAAGAAGAAGAAGAAGAATTATTGGATGGGTTGTCTTACAGCTGAATCTGACAAGAGTGGAAACGTTGATTTGACTGTCGATTTTCCTGGAGAAAGCTCTAAGCCGAGTCATCTAGTCGTTATGGTCAACGGTCTCATCGGCAGGTTTCTTAGTTTGCCTTTGTTCTGTGTTTGATTTTGTTCGATTTGAAGCTGTTTTTTTACATGAAAGTTTTGGTTTTGTTTTGTGGGTATAGTGCTGAGAATTGGAGATTTGCAGCTAAGCAGATGTTGAAGAAGTATCCTCAGGATCTCGTTGTTCACTGTGAGTTCTTCTTCCCTCAATGATTTTGTCAGTGTTCTCTTAAGTCTAGTAGTTTAGTGTGATGATGTTGGAAAGAAGGGAGAAAGAAAAACAGTTTAGAGTTTAGAGTTTTAGTCCCTGTTGCTCTTGGATCCTGGAAGGAGGTAATGATTTTTGCAATCCAACAGTGTTCTCTCAAGTTTAGTAGTTTAGTATGATGGTCTTGGAAGGAAAGGAGAAAGAAACACACTTTAGATTTTAGAGTTTCAGTTCCTGGTTCTCTTGGATCTTGGAAGGAAGTAATTGAACAGTGTCCTCTCAAGTGAAATAGTTTAGTATGTTGATCTTGGAAGAATAAAGTTTCATCAGTTCCTGTTTCTCTTTGACCTTTTGAATTCACCTTGTTGTGTTCCTATCATGAAGATTCAGCTCTAGATTTTGTTACCATGTTGGGTATTAGATTATGCGGAGAATGGTTTGTGATAAGTTGCAATCATTGCAGGCAGTAAACGAAACCATTCAACACATACATTTGATGGTGTTGATGTTATGGGAGAAAGATTAGCAGAAGAGGTATGTATGTGTATCTCTCTCAAGCCTGCTTTATCTTCATGCTAGATCCTTTTATATAGGACTTGCTCTCTTTGTCTCTGCTTGAGTTTTTCAGCTGAAAGAAGATTTATTTCTCTCTTTGTTTAGGTTAAGTCGGTGATCAAACGTCACCCAAGTCTCCGAAAAATATCCTTTGTAGGACATTCTTTAGGTGGTTTAATTGCTAGGTATGCTATTGGACGTCTTTATGAGCGAGAATCCCGAGAAGAGCTTCCACAAAATAGTGACGGCATTGAGGATAAATACCCGATAGAAGAACCAAAAGAGAGAATTGCTGGATTGGAGCCTATGTATTTTATAACTTCTGCTACCCCACACCTTGGTACAAGAGGACATAAGCAGGTGTTTCAAGTTCACTTTTGTTTTTGGTTTCTCACACTATCAATATGTGTTGGGAAAACTCGAATTCTTTAATTTTTCTTATGCATTAAACATACTAACATATACTCAGTTGATGGACTGACTTGATATTGAGATTAAAAATAGTCTCTTCTCTGTAAGCTTGATGCAATTTGTTGAATTTTGCAACATTAACTTATAATTGGACTAATGGTGTGGCATTTTAACTGTATTAGGTCCCATTGTTTTCTGGATCTCACGCTTTGGAGAGGTTAGCTATCCGTTGGTCATGGCTTCTTGGTAAAACAGGGAAACA
Organism: Aurinia saxatilis; assembly: GCA_900406295.1. NCBI lineage: Eukaryota > Viridiplantae > Streptophyta > Magnoliopsida > Brassicales > Brassicaceae > Aurinia > Aurinia saxatilis. Next base: position 14,914 of record OVAP01003557.1, read on the forward strand.
TCTTTTTCTGGTTGATGGTGATGAAGGAAAGTCTCCGTTACTCCTCCGCATGGTCACTGATCGCAGAAATCTTAAATTCTTGTGAGTTCATTCACTAGTTTTCATTTTTCTTTCCTTCTTTATACATAGCTTAGTGGGTTTGCATTGTTCAAACGATTTCTAATGACAGTATTATTGCATCTCCTCTGTTTTTGTGAACAGTTCTGCTTTGAAATGCTTCAAGCGGCGTATTGCTTATGCTAATACAAGTTTTGACCGTATCCTTTTCATTCTTGGACCTCTGTAAACTACCTCACACTTCTTTACTGATCTTACAATGCAAATTAAGCTAAGAAAGACTCAGAACTGTGTCGTGGCTATTGCAATTCATTTGAAACCTTAACCTCCCTTGTTCGTAGACCTTGTCGGGTGGAGCACATCATCTATTCGGCGTCGCAGCGAGCTTCCTAAGGTAATAAACTCTCAGTGTTTTAATATCATAATGTTGTGTGTTGTGTTATACTGAATCAGTCTCACATCTGATCCTCTCAGCTTCAACATGGTCCAGTCAACGAGAAGTATCCTCACATTGTGAACATTGAAGCACCGGTAACTGCAAGTAAACATGAGGAAGATCGATCAGGGACCGATTCAGACGGTTTGAAGAATTTCGATATGGAAGGTTAGTTTGGTAGAAAACCAGACTTCTCAATCTCAGGTTTCTTATCTTGTATATTAAACACCGCAATGCAAACTTTTTGCAGAGGAGATGATTAGAGAATTAACAAAACTGAGCTGGGAACGAGTTGATGTTAGTTTCAGAGGAACGGTGCAAAGATTTTTCGCTCACAACACCATTCAGGCAAGTATTAATCATCGTCATTGGCTCATTGCTATTATTATTGAGTGGTATTCATACTCAAAATTGGGGGAAAAAATTACAGGTGAAAACAAAGATGATCAATTCAGCTGGAGCAGATGTTATACAACACATGATAGACAACTTCGAGCCATAGTCCTAAGTTAGGATGGAAGATATAGTGAAAATTGAGATGGCGAACGCTTTGTATGTAACCATCATTTTAACAGACATTACACATTTATACTAGTAAAAAAAACACTAGTTTTTAATCAACGGAGTTGTTTCGTTTCATGGTTCTAGTCGATCAATAACCAGTTTTGATTCAAACATGTCTTGAACGTCCCACCAAGAGATCCTAGAAGTAAAATTTGTTAAAAAAAAAAAAAGCTTATTTTTAGGGAAAATTAGCATGAGTGACCAAATAAAAAAACTAAAATCCAATCTGTAACCAATTAAAAATAATGGTTATGATAGTCAGATAGTGTGTATAATATGTAATAGTATAAAAAATACTCCCATGACAAAGATACATAAAGAGATGACATGTGTAATTTTGGTCACTATTTTTTCTCTTAATTTTCTTTTTTTTTTGTCGTCTGTTTTATATTTAGAAAAGCCAAAGGCAATGTTAC
>OVAP01003558.1:0-16386 GCA_900406295.1 Aurinia saxatilis
GGAGATAGTTCGCCAAAACGAGAGGATTGGTCAGCTGGAGAACGGGAACAAATGTTATGACATGTTGTTTGATTACATGTCGAACACGGATGAGAACTTCCGACGCCTCATCGCAAATGCCAGAGCAGCTACCGCGACTGCAGCAGGAGCGACTACACAACAGTCCGCGGATCAGCCAAACCCGGATAATGTTTATATTATATATAGTATTTTGTATTTTGAAAACAGTTCTATATTTTGTAATAAATATTTTTATATAACTATTATTTTGTATTTAATAACTTTTTTAATTTTTCAATTATTAAATTCCTTAAATCATTTTATTTATTTTAAAATTATTTAATATTTATCTTTTATTTCAACAAATTCCTAGCAAAATCATAGCAAAAAACTCCTAGCTAATTCCTCACAAGCCCAGTCGTCGCAAGCTCCTCGCAAGGCATGTCTTCGCAAACTCCCCGCAATCCATTTCGTAGCAAGCTCCTCGCAATGCCATTCCTCGCAAATGACTTCGTCGCAATGTCCTCGCAAAGTCATTCCTCGCAACCTCCTCGCAAGCTATTCGTCGCAACCTCCTTGCAGTATTTCCTCGCAAATGCCTCGCAATTTAGCTACGCTTTTGCGAGGAATGCTCCAATCCCTCGCAAATTCCTCGCAAATACTCTGCGAGGAAATCTGTGACGAATTCCGTTTCCACGCAAACTTTGCGATGATTTTGCGATGTTTAGAGCATTGCGACTCGTTACTTGCGAGGAATTTACAATCATAGCAAATTCATAGAAAACGCTTGTTTGCTATGAATTTGCTATGAATTCTTCTCTAGCAAATGAGATGTTTTCTTGTAGTGAATGGTGTCCAAAATAGTAATTCATTGATATCATTTGGTATTTTTGGAAAAATACTAAACTTTTTTTCCTTGGGTATTGTGTTTTTGTCTATAGTTTCTTACTTCGTATTGGTTAGGTTTGGATTCACTCTGGTTCGATCCGGTGTAATCCCAGTCTGTGGAGTTTGACGTGAACCATTTGTCTTTATTATTCCTAGTTTCTACAGTTAGATTTTAGAAAAAATTGGTGAGTAGGGTAGTTTTTGAGTTTATAATTTGCTAAAAGGGTAGTTTTTGAGATCTTTGTTGAATGGTTAGTTTTAGTTTAAGAAAATGACCTTCTTAGCTTTCAATTGATAATAATATTTTTTTGTTAAATATTAAACTAAACCAAAAGTAAATAAATCAAACTAATGAATAAAAACAAATTATGGCAATACACGCACAATAGAAATTAGAAAGTGTACTTCTGTTTTTTTCTCCCAAATCTTCCATCTAGATTTCTTCTTATTTCATCTCTTGATTTTGATAATCATCCATCATCCATCATCCACCATCCACCATCCACCATCCATTTTTGTAATCTTCCCTCATCTGTTATCCACTTTGATGCTCATCCACCATCCACCATCCATTTTTGTAATCTTCCCTCATCCACCATCCATCTTAATGCTCATCCACCATCTGGTTTAATCATCCACCATCCACCATCCATCATCCACCATCCACCATCCATCATCCACCATCCACTACCACATTCTTTTTTAATTAATACGAATAAAGAACGATCACTTTTACCGTGATTCTGTTTTTGGAAAAAAAATTACGCCTAACTATTTACAAAATTATAAATATATAATAAACAATAAATATATTATGCCCATTAAACAAACTGGTTTATGTTTTAAACCCTTTTAATGAATTGGACATAATAGGAAATTCACATTAAAAAACAATGGAAACTACCTAAAAACTAATTACAAACTTAAAACTATCTAAAAACTAATTACAAACTCAAAACTACCCTATTGCCTAAAATTCCGTAGATTTTATCGAGGTTTGGTTTAATCAAAAGTCCATGCCTGGACTGTAAGACTTATCAATGTGTTAGGGTCATTATTTAAAGTAGTCAAAACTTATGTGGTCACTTTGGTATAAATTAAAAGACTTGGGGAATAGTATTACGAAAAATTAATGTGTGGATACGTTTGGTAAATTGTAATTTTATGAAGGGCCGAATTAGAAATTATTTCTATATAAATAAAAGGTTATGGTCCCATAACAACCCTAACAAGAAATACATAAATTTCTCTGCATCCCATCAACAGAGACCTAAAGCGGGTTCGTTGTGGAAGAGCTTAACCAATTCCAAAGCTAAGGATTTTCATAATCCTGTCTCAAAACCTAAAGCATGGATCCATCAGGTATGCTTCCGTTTCAGTTCTAATTATTCAGAAACTGACATGTGTTTATTAATTTAGAAATCATAAATATTTAACAATTGGTATTAGAGCACCATGTTCAGTTTGTTTGATAATCATGTTTTGATAATCAAGTTTATTAGATTAAATTCGGATTTAATAATTAGGAGAAAATTTCAGATTGTTGAATCTGATTTTTTAATTAAGTTTATGCTTAAAATAAGTATTCTGGAATTTGTGGTGCGTTTTTTCCCTGCCGCTTCTTCAACCGTTGTGCCACTGCAGTATTCTTGCATATAGTGCCCGTAGACTTTATGTTATTTGTCTGAGCAAGAATAAATACAGTTTAGAATTAATCAATAGACTAGATTGTGCAACTTTAATATTTGAAATGAATTGATTGATGCATGATGTTGCCAAAGTAGCCTCTCTTGTGGATATTTTTTTCATGAATAATATTAAATGTTATATGTATATATATTCATGCGAATATTAAATCGACCCTAAGACTGGTTTATATTTAACTGGATTATGTACATAACTGTGATGATGAACATGTGACGATTATTAGGATTAAACCATGAGAATGATAAATCGATCCCAAGATAGGTTTACCATTTGTCAGGCTTTATCGTCAAAGTTTGATTATTACAACAAGAGTACCGCTAGCAGTTAATATTACTGTCCAAAGACCTTATATTAATGTTGTATTTGGTATCTTGAGATGGGTTGTATAATTTTTTATTGTTTATTATTGATTTATTTCAGTTTAGTAGTGAGTTAATAAAGATTGTTCTCTTTTCTGGAAAATTTCACTACAGTATCTGCAAACTTAAGTTCAGTTCCAACACTTACTGGTTCCAACTACAAAAAATGGACAAGTAAAGTTAAGATTGTCCTTGGGTGTATGGATCTTGACCTTGCTCTAAGGATGGACAAACTTGATCTTGACCTTGCGCTAAGGGTCACTACAAGAAAACAGACGAATTGCGACTGCACTGTTAGTCACAAAACAGTCGCAAATAGGGTAATTTGTAATTACATTGCGACTAAAACGTCTAGTCGCATATCACTACGTCGCAATTTTCTTTGGTCGCAATGTAGTCGCAAATTTACGACGACATTGCGACTGTAGAAATCAGTCAGAAATATTGCGACTACATTACGACTAGGTGGTTGAAGTTTAAAGTTCATATTAGTCATAATGGAGTTGCAAGGTAGTTGCAATATGGTTGCAAAATCTGGTGTTGGTAAATAGTTGCAATTTAATTTGCGACTATATTAATACTAATATATGTTGTGGGAATCAGTAGTTGCATTTTGGTCACACATTTTGCGACTAATTTGATATTCTGAAATATTATGCAGTCGCAATGTGGTATTAAATTTGCATCTCCATTGTGACTACTTGGAATTAGAAAGTTTTGTTAATAGATTTGTAGTTGGAATTTAGTCGCAAGGTTTGCAACTGTTTTGATTGTCCGATATTACTGTTTACTGCATTGAAATGTCAATTTGGTTTATTATTATTATTTTTTTATGATTGGTGATTAAAATAAAAAACTGTAAATAAAAAAAATTATTGAACCATAAACTTATCCGCAAATTGTACAAAATACAAAAAAAAAAAAAATCATTTTTGAAAATCAAATACACCAATTAACACAAATGTTCTAAAGTGTAGTTAAGGAAGTAGTAGGGTTGTCTTCATCGGCTTTTGGTGCATCAGCTTCAGGTTGTTGTGACTGGATCCAATTAGGCAAATCAGGGTCTCTCTCGTTCACGTACTTGAACATCAACGATTTATAGTTAGCCTGTTCTTTGATCTTCACATTAGCTTCATGAAGCTTCTTCTCCAAGTTCACAATGGCAGGGGACTTTAAGACCAGATTGACAGCTTTCTTACCTTTGTTGTGCAATTCTGATAGACAGCCAATGCCATATGGATTGCCTCGAGAATCCAGGAACGTGCTCTCCAAGAAGAGTTGATTCTTCTGCTCGACGGTGAGTTGAGGAGCCTGAGATGTACCATCGGACATCATCGAGACATCAACATGAGAAGCTGCTTCCATTTTTTGCTCGTAAGACTGACCAACCTTCCTCGACTTCTCGTCCATAAAAGACCCATCTTTCTTTGTGTGGGTCTTTTTTTGGGACTCTTACCAAGCAATGTACATGAAGCTATTGTAGGTATATTAAATCTTAGTAAATTACATTGGTTAAATTTGATTTTCTTAGATTTTTCAGGGATATGTGCTTTCTTTCGTAATTTATGCACATGGTCACTTACAGATGATGAAATTCGACAATTGGATAAAAATATACCGATTCTTTTGCAATCTCGAAAATTTCTACCATTTTCTGACTAAAACATAATTTTCCATTACTTATTTGTAACCAATAACTTGGTTGGAAATCGGTCAGAACCATCGTTTTTTTTCTAACCATTTTATGATCATATAGTCCATTCGCATATCCAAACTCTGATTAACAAATGAAGTGGGGAGAAGCCCTCAAAACAAAGTTTATTTGTTAAAATGAAAATACTCAACTCAATTATAATAAGCACTTTGAAATTTCTCTCACTGAAAAGAATATATATACGTCTAAATCTACTGCTTACCTCTTTCAAAAACTTTTGTCCAATCACTTTGACCTCTTACAACTCACATAAAAAGGGGATAATAAAAATGAAAAGGCAACATCGAGCTAAGTGAGAACATCCAAACAAGGAGAGAAATGTTACTTAATAGAGATACTTTTTGGCTTCCAAACTTTGGTACAACCACAGTTTCATATCATATTCATCTCAGCCTAGAACTGTAATAAGGATTGTGCTACCTTTTGTTGTTTTCAAGATCCGGGACCTCTTGTCTCGGAGGAAACACTCATAAGATGATATTCATCTCTTTTTATTCCATTCTTTCTTTCTTCAACCCGTGAGTGGGACTGACCTCTAATGGTCACAAGAGCCTCATTTGAGGTACGCTGATCAGCAATATCTGTAACCCGTATTCCCTGGAAACCACGGTCGTTTTCATCTGGAGCATATAGCAAACTCATCCCACACCTTGTCACCTTGCAGCAGTCTAGTTCCTTCTCAGTTTCATCGGTAAGGTAGAATTCGAATGAGGCACTAGTGGAATGACAACTATTACCGTTGTTACTCTCTTCCATCCATTTGAAGACTGGCACATAACAGTTGTTATAACTAACAAAGACATGATCGGATCCAAATTTCCGTGGTTCATGGCAAGATGATCCACATGACTCGTTCCATCCCCCAAGGCAGAAACTAAAGCCGATAGAGTGGCCATTTTGATTCTTGAATGTGCACTTGCACCTTACAGATAAACGGTTGGCATGAGAACCTTCAGGATCCTTGAAGGTGGCCACAACACATAGGGAAGCTCCAATAAATTTACTGTTACACCAGTGCGGAACCAGGTCGGTGTCTATCGAAGATCCCATTCTATGATGGGAGAAACATGAGGGTATGTCACTTCCTGGAAAACAAACGGCAACAAGAGGATCCAGAACTAGTCCCTGCAATGGATTACAAAGAAAACCGTTTAAGCATGAGCATAGATCAAGGTATTAGCAAAACAACATCATAAAATTTAAATGGACCTTCGGACTATGTGGACGAGATGTCCTGGCCAGTTGCTGACTCTTGAGTTGGGCCTGAGCTACAATATCTTCTTGCTCAGCTTGTTTCAGCTTGAAACAATTCGTGAAAATGAAATTACTATGCATCCTCTCAGTTACTAAGGGAAGCGTCACTGGCTTTGCAAGTTTTTCCAGAGAAACACACCCGTGAGCATCTAAGTACTGTAGATTAGATGGAAGCACAGGAAGCGAATGGAGAATGCGACAATGCTTCACGTCAAGCAACAACAGAGAACAAAGCTTCTCAATGCTTTCAGGTAGGGTCTCAATATCGTTTCTGCTTAAGCATAGACACCGCAACGAGTAAAAGGAGCTAAAGTCGTCAGGCAATCTCTTGATATTGCAATTCGTGAGATAGAGGTCCAATACACGAGAGCTGCCTGCGAAAGGCAACCATACCACCTCTGTTGAATCTTTGATGCTAGACCCACAGAACGAAAACAGCTTGAGGTTACTCAAACAAATCATTTCAGGTGTCTGTTTGATGGACGTTCCATCCATCAGCAAAATCTCTAAGCATTCCATCTCTTCTTTGATTGGTGGAAGACTCTCCAGCGCTGAACAGCCAGAGAGAATCAGTTCTTGAAGAGATTTCAGCTTGTAAAGATCATTGGGAAGATACCTCAACCTGCGACAATTCTTTAGATTCAGCAAAATAAGGTTGCGAAGACTCTCGATGTGTTCAACAACTTGTTCAACTGCAGACCCTTCCAGATAGAGAGATTCAATGTTTTCTGATATAATTTGAAACTCTTGAAGGTTTGAGCAGCCAGTGAGGATCAGAGTCTTCAGAGATTTTAAATTGATTCCCCTGGGGAGGCTCTTAAGGCTTGTGCAATCTCTGAGATTCAAGTAAATAAGTTTGTTCATCTGTTTGATTGATGAGCCCAACACAGCCAAACTCGTACAGCCTTCGAGATCCAATCTTTCAAGATTTTTGGCCCTGGACAAACCTGATAGATTCAGCAAGTCTTTTGACTGACTGAGGTCAACCCATCTTAATTTTTCTGTATTCTGTGGAAAAATGACAATGATTATCTAACTATCAGCAGAAAAATGAAAGAATGATCATATTAGAAAAGAAAATATAGGGCCGAGGATGCACCTTCTCATCTTCCCACAGCTGCTTGATGTAGCTATAACGCAGACTAAGATCAACAAGTTCCTCTGGATTGAATTCTGACGGCAGGTATTCGTAAGGGTACCCCTGCCAGTGAAGATACACTAGTTCATCTGGAAAGTGATCATGCCCTTTGGAGACTTGAAACTTATGGTCATTGTCACACCATTGAGAACAATGAGAGTTGTGGAAGTTCAGGAACTTGAGATTCGTCATCCTTATGAAAACATCAGGACTTAGCTTGATCCTTTCGACACTAGATAGACATGTTCAAGAAGATACCCCTAACACATTCAGTTCCCTAGTAGAAAGAACAAAGGATTAAGGAACATTTAACAGAACAGAATACTAGAAGAATCACATCAAGCGTAGACATGATGTAGAACAGAAAATCAGTGGAGAACTAATGAAGCAAGTAACTCACCGTTCCCCGCTCCAGCACATGAAGAATATCTTTGTGGTTCCACAACCTACTACGTTTTCCTGGCCTTTTGATGGATGATTCATATCCAATTTCTTTTCCCATTGTATGTATAAGATCATGCATCTCTAGCCGATTATAAGAAATGGTTACCAAACACTTATCTTCCAGTTCTCGCATAACAGAAGCAGCATCGACACGGTCTGATTTCAGGATGCTCGATACTAAATCTGCTCTTTCTGACTTGAAAAAACAAGCTATGTCTAGAAATACCCGCTTTTGTTCATCATCCAGTTCTTCATAGCTCACTTTTAGTACTTTCTGAATATCCTTGTCTGGCATCACCCTTAGTCTTTCCCATTTCTCCATCCAATATGTTTTTTCCTTCTGACATAGTCTTGAACCTAACAACTTCAAAGCTAACGGGTGCCCTTTAGCATAATACACAAAATTGTTCGATAGATCCAGAAACTCTTCTGTTGGGTAGAGGTTGTCAGGAAATGCATCTAGGCAGAATAGCTCCATAGCTTCCTTGTCATTTAATCTGGGAACTACATATACCGCATCAGCATAGTTCTGCAGCAGTTTCTTGTCTCTGGTTGTTATAACAATCCTGCTTCCTTTCCGGTACACTTCTTGCTTTCCGATGAGAACTTCTATCTGATTTTCTTCAGTCACATTATCCAGCACAATAAACAACTTCTTGTTCTTTAGAAAGTCTTCCAATCTTCCATGCGCTCTGACATCCAAATTTTCTTCATCCAATAATTTGCAGAGGAGTTTCTGATGCAAATGATGCAATCCATGCCTCTTTGCCTCATTTTCAATGTCTTCAAGGAAACAATACCCATCAAACTGACGGTAGTTTCGTTTATATACACTATCAGCAACTGTTGTCTTGCCTATTCCAGTCATCCCAAGAACACCAACAGTACGGATATAATTTGCATTATCAAACATCAATAACTCCTCCAGTTCCTTTGAACGTGATTCAATCCCCGGAAAACCACTGATTTCACATGGAGACAAATCATTCAGCATCTTGAAAGTTTCCTTGGCTATTTTTTCAACAAATTCACTCTCTGGCCTGCCATTTGTACAGTATTCCGTTAATACAGAAGTTTGTGGAAATTGAACAACAATTAACTGAAACAAATCAGACCAATGGAAAGTGATCTTGTTTAATGTCAAAGACGTCAGTGCATTCTAAGAACAATATCAATAAATAAGATTTGACTCCAAGTCCAAAGAAAGTAAAAGCTGGATTTATTAGTACCTTTCCTCAGGAAGAACATAGCCCAGGATATTGGAAGCAGTCTTCAGAGCTTCCTTCCAGGCTCCAACCTTGTGCTCACCTCCCTTGAAACTCTCCTTCGGGTTCTGGAAGGGAGTTTCAAAACTACCTTTCTGATTCTCCACATCAGATTTCTTGACTTTGTAGAAGACTGGCAAAACCCCATGGCCAAATTTCTCCCTGCATTGCATTATCTTCCAGAGTTCCTCCAAGCACCAGGTGGAGTTGGCATAGTTCTCCGAGAAGACAACGATGGACATCTTGGATTGCACGATTCTGTCATAGAGAACGGAAATGTTCTTGCCTCGCAGGAGTTTCCCATCAAAGAAAGCATCAATACCTTTTCTGTTCAGGGACTCAAGGAGGTAAGAGGTGAAGGTATTTCGTGTGTCCTTGCCTCTGAAACTCACAAACACGTCGAACTGGCACCTGGAAAGATCCAACGATGAGGAAGAAGAAGCAAAAGCCATTAAAGGATGGCGACAATAATGCAGCTGTCTAGAAAGAGCTCTCTCTTTGCAAGTCAAATGGAAGACTTTTAAGCGTTGACCATCAAGTCTTCCCATGAAGATTCATTATCAGCTTCAAGCACACCTTTGTTGACTTTTACACTCTCATTTTAAACCAACTGAACAATTGGAACCATCTGCTATACCTAGACTCTTTCACGGGTATACAACGAATGTAGATGCACTTAAACCTTCTTGCAACGTTCTATAGATTCAATCGCACAACAATGGACACATTCCGGAAAACCCACCTCAAAAGGAAGGTTCCTTCATAGAGAACTCGGGCTTCGGTACATGGTGGCTTCACAAGCATTACGTTCTCCTCAACCAATCCAAGAAATGAATGGAAATAGCATTGAAAATAACCATTCCTTGACTGAAGAATAGTCCACTCGTAAAAACCAAACATGAGGATGGCTTTTTACCTCACAGCTTAATGCATTTACTAGTCCATCCATCTCCACAGGCTACATCTTAAAATTTCCAGAGCATATTAGTGTAACAGAATGCAACACTACTATCCACCCCCACAGGTTGCATCCAGCTTGGTTCTAATACCATACTAGTGTAGTGTAACAGAATCAAAGACGAAGAAGAAGTTGTAGGCTTGTACCATGATTTTCTGTTGTTATTCTCCACTCAATAAACGATTACATTTGGTGTTTATATACACTTCACTAAACCAAAGTAAACGAGGTAAACCAAACTATACACAAGTAAATTAGCTAAATTAAATAAACCAAGACTAAATACTCTATACAATCTGATAACTACCAATGGAAACAAACTTTATCCCAAAGTGTTGCACCAAGAATTTATATAGCTTCCCCGTTTATGATGTTTAGCTGAGAAACTTGCAGAGACGTTTGACAACATATAAAGAGAGACAATGGCAAGTTGGTCAACCTACCACTTATGATGTTTAGCCGAGAAACCCACATCTTTGCCTCTGACAAAGCGCCCTCCGTGGGTAAAAACGCGTGAGAGATCTGGGAATGCGAATCTAAATTTCCTCGTCAACAAGATCATGGGCATGTAAGCAGAAAGGTGGCATAGGTGAGACCCATAATCTAAGATATTCCCTTTCTGTGTTCAAACATATAAGCAACAGTTAGCCATTGCATTCCACAGAGCAAAGGACAATAACTGTTTGCAGTTAAACATTACAGATAAATGTGTGAGCCAGCACGCCTGTTTTTCACAATATAACAGGAGACGTACAGAGCCTATAGACCAAATATTTGTGTTCACAGGCATACAATAACCTCCTTTCAAAAGGGCAATATAGAAACCATAATCTTAAAAAAACAGAAACATATAATTACCAGGTGGTTAGCGCCCAGAGCACTTCCAGGTGAGATAATATGAAACTGTGACAGGTGTTCTGCTGCCATGGATTTCCAGGACTATACCTGAATCATGAATTTATACCCAATCAATATTAACATAATATCTCTGCAGCAAAACCAAGTTGGTAACTTTGACATAATGCCTCTAACCTTCCTTATTAAAAATAAGAAGGTCAAGGAGAAATCTCACTTAATATAGATCCGACGCAAAATCGACTAAAATGCACCTGACCAGTACTTGAATATCTGGTTAAGCCATGCGGGGAGCAATGATATGATGTAGATTACAGTTTCTAGATTCAAGTATACAAGTATATCTTCAAGTGCTCTGAGCAAAATTAGGCTATTGCCGTAACAAAAAGAATTTTCAGGGAGTGTATGTAAACATAAAGAAATATAAGCATAGCAGATTGAGAATAGTGATAGATCAGGCTGGACATCTGAGAGATGCAGGGGAGCAAATGATATATCAACTAAAGAAAATAACAGTAGCATTAACCAACTGGGAATGCCAAATGCTACATGAAACAACAGATAACAAAAATAACAAAAGAACTAACCTGTGCATTATATGGTACGGTTATGAACTCCTTAGTAGCGCAGTTTTCCACGTTTTTTATCTGGAAACGTGCCAGCTTTAGTGACAAATCTAAGTATACGTAACAAGTTCAACGAGACACTCGATTGACAATGGCAATTCTCTTATGGCAGTCCCAACTAGATATAACTCTTTCAAGTTTGGTGCAATATCCTGAATCTCCTTGAATTCTGAGCACCCAGACAAATTCAGAAGCTTGAGAGATGATAAATCAACCATGGAAGGTAAACTTTGCAAACGAGAACAATCTTTCATATTTAAGGATACAAGCTTTCCACAACGAGGAATTGATGTGCTAACGTCAACCAGACTCGTACATCCTTCGAGATCAATATGCTCAAGGTTAAGGGCTTCTGATAACATCATGATATCAGTTAATCTTCTGGAGTGACTCAGTCTGATCGTCTGTAGCTTCTCGAGATACTGTTAACAACATTCATTACCAAGATGAGTCGTCAGATGCAAGCTTAAAAATTAAAAAAATTAGCTTGAAGTACCATAATGTCAACCCTTACTTTCTTCCCTTCCCATAACTTTTCCATGTTGCTATACGGCATGTTTATCTCGACAAGGTTCTCAGGATTGAATTTCTCAGGCAGGCATTCCAGAGGGTAATTCTCCCAGTGAAGTAGCCTTAGCTCATCTGGCAAGGTGTAGAGGCCTTGAGGTAGACTTAGCATGCACTGGTTCCCAGAGGTGGAACAATAGAACTTAAGCATTCTAAGTTTAGACATCTTATCAAACACAGTAGGGCTTAACTCACAGGACATGTCAGACGCATCCAGGAAAATGCACTCAATCGCATCTGTTCCCTGACAAAGCAATTACATAAGTAGGGAAAGAAAGAAAAATTATGGGGTATGTAGAGTGCTAAACGAGCAAAACACATTTGGAACTTACTGAATTGTTGGTCAATACATCAGCGATGTCACTAGATTTCCACAATCTGCTACGCTCGCATGGATCCTCATCTTCTTCATGAACGACAAATCGACCAATGTCTTGAAAAGGAATAGCCATCTCTATCCTATTGTCCAAAAGGCTAATGAGAGACTCATCTATAAGATCACAAATTCCCAAATATGCAAAAAAACCACAAGCATCAAGTATTTGCACGACATGATCTTTGTTCTCCCCTTTGAAAAAACAAGCAAGGTCCAAAAATATGTTCTTCTCGTTTTCATCTAGTTCATCAAAGCTTCTCTGAAATGCTTCTCGAATCTTGCTTGGAGGATTTTTCCGCAAAATCTGGAGGTGTTCCTTCATATTGATTGTATGCTGCTTGGATACAGAGGAAACCAAAACCTTGAGAGCCAATGGGATACCGCTACTGCAACTTATAAGCTCTGGGATGACCGCACTTTCTCCATTTAAATGCTGTTTGCAGAGACGGAAAGATTCAGACTCGCATAATTTTTGGATCTCATAAAGCTCTTTAACTTTACACTGTACAAGAACTTGTTTTCTCCTAGATGTTAAAATGATTGTGTGTCCATGAGAAAACCAGCCAAACCCTCCAAGTACAGCGTCTACATCTCTGGCATTACTGACGTCATCAAGAACAATGAGAATCGTTTTCTTGTGGAACCGGTCCCTCATGAAACTCAATTTTGTATCACAAACGCCTATACTCAGTTTTTCTTCCCCAAATACTTTAGAAAAAAAATCATCACGCAATTCCCCCAGCCCTTTCATCTGACGCATTAGATGGAAGTCTTGCAGGAAGTAACACAAATCATAACGTGGAGCTAATATCTCAAAAATTTCTCTAGCAATGGATGTCTTACCTATTCCCGCCATACCCCAGATTCCCACAATTCTAACGTCTGAAGACGGGGAGTGATTTAAGAATGATAAGATTTCGAACAGATTCTTGCTAATTTTCACATAAAGCCTTGAGGATGCATTTCTTACAACTTCCTCGGCAAGCATAAACTGATTCCTGCAGACACAGAAATGGAAATACTGAATATATAGGAAAGAATCCTACGAATAACTGAAACTACTAATAAGATAAAGCTTTGGAAATGTCCTTTCCAGGGAACGGTTGCCACATTGTACACAAACTAAAGGGAAAACGAAGAAAAGTCGATACATACCCCTTTGTCCATTCAAGTCCACCGATGGCCACTATATCAGTCACAGCCGCCTTCCATTTCTGAATTCTGTCTTCCTGGAGAGAACTCTGAAGCTGCAGAAATGCTGTTTCAAATCTGCCTTTCAGCCCACACATGTCTGAAATTGTTACCTTAAAATATATAGGGATAAGTACAAGGTTTTTTGCTTTCCGATGCTCCATAATTGCCACCAGATGATCCAAGGACTCACTACTACGAGCATAACCACTCGAAAGTATCATAACACCAACACTAGATCTGGATAGCATCTCCAAATCCAGGTTCCCTCTGCCTAAGAGACTATATGTCAAAGGGGTGACCTCTCTCTTGTGCATCTCTTTTGAAATGGCTTCGATAAAAGAGGTCTCATCCACATCAACATTATCGTTGCACGAAAAGACAAGTATGCATTCTGTTTCTCTAGCCATCTCCTTCGCTGCCTTCACGTACGATGTTACAGCTAAGCTGTGAAAAGGATTGTCCTCAGGTCTAACACCGAGTGCCTCACTCATGGCACACAGGCGGCCAACGAGAGCCTCAATTTCAATTGAATCTCGCTGTGTGCGAAGGAAATCAATGACATCATCAGCGCTGCACTCATAGGGATTCAACGGAGGACAATGGTTTCTGAGGAAATCGCGGAAAGAGCACCAATCATCATTCGACCGACTCCAGTTGGGAACTATAGTTGTGGATCTCTCTGCAACGATGGTTATGTCACCCTCTGACTCAGAAACCTCTGATCCTTCCCAGTTAGATATTGGTGTTGGCGAAATCATCTGACTGCTATACATATCATTCATGTAAATCTCCTCATCAACAGGCCAGTTTCTATTTCCTTTCCCTGGTTGCTCACTTCCACCTTGTTGTTTTGAACTGAACTTCATCGTCGGCATAACACCTTCTTCCACTAAATCTTGCTCCTTCCTAAGAACAACCTTATGTATCATAGGCCGGTAATTTCTCAGCTTGTGCAGTACCGTTTCCGGACTCACTGTCCCAGTCACAGTAATCCGGCTGTCCACATCCATGCCTACAGAAGAGACACCTAAACAAACAAAATCAAACAATCACAATTACAAGAGATACCTATCTACAAACAACAACAGAGTTTGAATACAAAATTTACCTGGGATCTTACTAACTCTACTAATAACCTTATTTGTTGTCTTAGCATCATGTAGATTCAAACTTATAACAATTACCTGCAAAAACAACAAACATTGAACCCTAGTTTCCTCAATTCCAAATTATCAAAATATGTACAAGCATTCGAAGCACCTTTTCCACCAATTCACGAGAAGTGATCTTCCTATCAACGGGATTTGTGGCCGTACCGGAGGATGAATTCGAACTCTTTCTCCCAAACATGCTCGTCAATTTATACATATTTGGGTAATAATGTTGATCGAACCGAACCACACACACTTCACAACACTAGCTTTTGGATTCGATTAGTGAATCATCAAATTGCAAAGAGAAATTGAATGAATTTTTTGGAACATTTGGAGGGTACAGAGAGTCAACGCAGCTAGTTAAAGTCAACGGACGTATCTATTTGAATTTTGAACGCTCATGTGCTCGAAGCTTATGACATTAGAGCATCTCCATCGGTGCACACGTTCAACACAAATATTTAATAATTTTTTTAGCATTAATTTAATTAAATAAATGAAAAATTAATTTAAAAAACAAATGAACCAATAGAAAAAAAATACACCTAGATATTGATGTCTTCACATAAGAGAATGATGTCTTTAACGTCCACGGCAGACACTCAGGCCCTGTTCGTTTGACCGTCGTTAGCGATAGCGATCAGCGACTACGATTACATACTGTTCGGTTATCAATCACAGGACCTGCGATCAGTCGTTGCGATCAGTCGCTGCAATCAGTCGCTGCGATCAGTCGTTGCGATCAGCGATTTTGATTTTCAGTCGCTGGGACTTTTCAGCGATGCGATTTGTTTCTTCTGCGATCAGTCGCTACGATCAATCGCACGATTGACAAACGAACAACAAACATCAATCGCGGATCGCAGTCTCAATCATTAGTCGCAGCCGCAATCGCTAGCGACTGTCAAACGAACAGGGCCTCATTTCTTTCTTTCTCATCATTTTTTTTATTTTCTTATTATTTTAACCCTCCTCATATATGCGCGATGGAGATGGCCTATGTCAAAAGTAAACACAGTTCCGTTTTTTCCAACTAATCTTAGAGCGTAATCAACGGATTAGTGTTTCGTTTGCGTGTTCCAAATGCTGATTATTGTTCACTTATTCGAATGAATGCAAAGAATATGGATGTAACATCTTTGGAGTTGCATATTTTATGAAATGTACACTAATTTGGATGTATTTTAGAGATATTTTCAAATACAGTGTTATTTAATTATGTATTTGGTTAAAGTACATTAAAATTCAGTGTTATTCAATCATGTATTTGTTTGATGTATTTTGAAATACATTAAAAGTAGGTTTTATTCAATATTTGCTGGATTTTATTGTATTTTGATTTTGATGTATTTTGTTAGTTTCCCCATGTATTTGTAAATACAACCAAAATAGGGAAAAAAACAGTTCTATAGAAAAAGAACAGAACGACCGCCTCTTTCATTCCTCAGAGCGACGCAGTGAGGTTTTTGGATCCGAAGTGAATTACTCAAATCGATAATGTCACGATAGCGTGACTCACGATGTCCTTTTCCACTTTTCTGCTTTCGTCGCTCTTCGTCCCCGGTAAGTTTCTCCTCTTTCTCAGTCATTCGTCTAGATTGATTCCGGTGGAGTTAGGGATGAACTGGCTTTGCGAGTCGGACCCTCAGCTGTGGTTATTAGAATCTAAGCGGGACTTCAACTTCAGAACCAGTTTACATGTTTTCCTGAAGATTCCAAGATTACTTACCACAGTGGATTACAAAGTTTGGATCTAACTGGAAAAATCATATCATTCTTTGTTCTTTGAATTGTTGCAGTTGCTTGCAAATCAATGGAACATAAATTGAGGTAATGTACACTACAACAAAAAGGTCAGGTTGTATCATTTATTTCTAATGATTAAAT
>OVAP01003559.1:0-16382 GCA_900406295.1 Aurinia saxatilis
TCTAGGACGAATTTTCAACGTGCTTGGGGAACCTGTTGATAATTTAGGTCCAGCCTCCTTTGAACTTGTTGAAACTTAAAGGATTCTTACAACTATGTGGAACGAGTTGTTGGTTCGAACACCAGGAAACTTGATTAAATTAACATTGTTATGTTGTTCATTGATAAAACTGAAAACTTAATATCGATAATATCTCAGAAGTTCAGGGATATTGGTTGAATGGTTAAGTTTCAGTGAATTGGGACAGCTAGATAAAACATATGCCAGACTGGATACCTTCTTTTGGGGGAAATCTAAAGCTTTGGGCAATCACTATCTGAGAACATATGGCGTTTCAGAAGCATCATACATTCCTTCCTTGTTTAATGCATACATGATGCGTCCTCGTCTGTGGACCAGATATTAGGATTTGAGTAGCTAAATCTCTTTATGAAGAAGAAAATTTGACTTCCAACTTCAAGAACGAGTAGATTGTTACCTGGCAGGAATCGTTGCTCCCGCATTTTTATATCAGCTGGATAAGGAAAATGAGCGTTTGAAACACTTATCAGAGGAAAACAATGTTGAAGGGGATCAACAATTAAAACAAGTCCAGACAATGCTTGAGGAATATTGCATTGCTCATGAAACTGCTACCGAATCAAGATAGCCAATTTTTTTTAAAACCTCCTTCCAATACTCACTAATAGGGCTTGCTCTTTGGCTTTCTCCAAGACACTAGACTTGAAAAACCTGGTCATAAGAGGTCAGGTCATCCTGGTCAATGTATCAAGGGGGTTATATATTATATAGCCTATGTTGATCACTATAGTCATGTTTGGGATATAATGAGTTTTGATGTCCGGTCTGAAAAATTCGATATAATAAAATTACCATCAAATATTTTCTGGGTTTCGCTACTAACTTATGAGGGGAGGTTAGCTTGTGTTGATAGACAGGACCTTAGTAGAGTGTGGAGTTTGGACGATGCAGGGAAACACAAGTGGTCGAGTAGAGTCATTCGTTTATCACCTTTTGGTCACTCTGATGGGCACTTGAGAGACAGATATAAACTAATAGGTTCCAATCATGCTGGTGAATTTGTTTTTGCACCATTCAAGTTTCATAAATCAGCATATGTGATATTTTATGATCAAACAGTAGCAGAAAATTCAAATTCAACATATCACAGACGGTGAAGATATGTACGCGGACCTTAATGCTTTCCCGAATCACATTGCGAGTCAAATTTCTTTGTGACAATTTGTAGCTCTCTTTATTTTGTTGGTTTTGATTTTCTTAAATGACATTTTAATTTATAGAATTTGTACCCCCTGTGATTAACTTGTTACCAATTTTTAAACAGAAAAGCAATAAGAACCGAATTTTTAAAAATCTCGCAAGATCCAGCATCCAAAACAACATATTGCATCATGATAATAATACTTCAAAGATTCTACCCCCAAAATTAAAGAAAACCGAAAAGAAAAAAAAACAGCAAACTTTTGAATCCCTCAAATGTCAATTACCTTGTGATAGAGAAAGCTTTTACATAAACAAGTTTGGCTTGGAGGCCTTGTAGGTAGTCTTGAGCTTTCTGGTGGGAGGTCTAATTTTCTTGTAGACCAAGGGGAACTTGATCTTGCTGTTGTGAAACTGCTTTGTGCTCTCTCTCTTGCAGAGCTTGGCTGGGACTGTGGCGGTCTTGATGATCTGGATGCAAGGGAACCTGACTCTGTGCCTTGAAGCCATCTCGGTGTACATTTGCTCAACTCCTCCGTTCAAAGTAGTGTCACGGTACTCCTTGTACATGTTGTGGTAACCAGTACGGCTCTGGTACCTTAGCCAGATTCCGAAGTTCTTGATGGTTGTTGGGTTCTTCTCAAAGATCTGTAACAACAATTGGGTTGTGTAAGATTCAGTACAAGAAGTGAAATGGAATGACCAATAGAACAGATACATCAACTGCAAATCGAATGAAACGAAATGTGATCATCTAAACTCTAGCAAGAAAAAAGAAGTGAGAAATCAAACACAGTAAAGACATTACTTTACTGATGATCAAAGCTCAATCAACAAGAACATTCTAAAGTTGAATTGGTTGCCTAAGATTCAGCAGAAGAGAGAAAAAGAAATGATCAAGCTAAACCAGCAACAACATTGTAACTTCTTGCGAGATTATCAACAATATAAAATTCTAACACTCTAAAGACAAATCGAAATCTTACATATCCAACACAGACAAAAGCACACAAACACTAGATCCTACACTAAAAGTTCACATTCTGTAGACCAAAACTGATTTAGCATAGAGCAAAATAAGTACCTCGTTGATGGCAAGCATCTGTCCATTGCTCTTCTTAATCTTCATCTGCCCCCTCATGAAGTACCTAAATCCAAAACCCATTTCCTTAAACATCGATTCAAAACCTAAGTCTTCCGATAATTACAAAACAAAAAAAAATCACTAACCAGAATTTGGACATGGCACGAACTTCGTTGGTGGCCCAAAGCTTCATCCTGTAAATCTTAGGATGCAATTCCTTCTCTGTCGGAAGAGCTCTTCCCACGACCTGGTACTGATGAAACTGCACACAAACAAACATCACACAAAAATCACCGATCAGATTTGTCAAAATCATACAATTGGAAAGAAGAAACGAAGCTAGGTTTCACCAGACTTACCCTGAAAGCACCCATTTTGCTGCGCCGAAGATGATTTGATTCCCTTCACAAGACAAAACAGAAAAGACTCTTTGCGGCTCTAGGTATATATATCACCAAAGTTATAAACCCTAATCACTTTCGTGAGTACATGAAACTAAAAGCCCATTGGGCTTTTTCCTAACGTGAGTTTTATCATTTTTTATTATCACATATATATTTTTTTGAACATTAGAATTATGCATTGCATAAATAATCGTGTATTTATTTTCTTTTTTTATAATCGTTTTCACTTCAGGATGACCATGTATTGAGTTACTGTATGTTTAACGAATATATATTGTAAACCATCATTAAAGCAGATCACAAATTATATTACACATTGAAGATGCCATCAAAGGGATCAACAACATATACATAGTTGTTAAAATATATGTATATAAATTCATCACAAATTTACACATGTTTTCCTTCTGTAGATCACTACAATCTTCACTGAAGACAGGTAATGTAACTGATAAGGTATCTCTACGTGCACGCTATGATTTGAAGGATGTTTCACCAGATGTCAACATTCCCAGCCATCCCCAGCATGACGGCGATCAAATAGACAACGGACTGAAAGATTTCAGACAGCAAAATGAGGGACTATAATGAATCAAAATGAGTTAACCAGAGTCGTGGTTCTACAACGATGAAATGAAAGAACGAGAGGTACTCACTGCGATAGCACAGGCAACGTAACCTGCCTTCTCACGGTAATCAACAGATGTGCATAGAATTATAAAAGCACCAAGGTACCAAGGGATTCCACCAAACAAAAAGCCCATGATAAACCTAGGACCAGAGACAAAACCTTAAATTAGCAACAAGAACAAGATACAACTCATAAGATGTATGCTGTCAGTGAGAACAAAAATATTATATAAGCCTGGTTATCCCTCGAATGTCCTGTCAGTGAGTTCGTTAAATTATTAAAATTGTATAACCAAAACATCCAGTGACTAGTTAGGAAGGTTACTATGCACATAGACTACAAGAGAGACGAAAACTATCCGAAGTTCCACTCCAAAAAGGTTCTCTTCTCACAGGAAATCTAAGGCAAGTTCCACAATTAGATACCTGACAACAGTCTATGGAGCCAACTTAACTAACAGTGATAGGTAGCTAAGCTTTTGTGTTTTACGATCTTATTATACATGATAAGATCAATCAGATCAAATGAATTTTGAATTTCACAACAATTGTAACGAGAATCCATATCAAAACACAAAAAATGACAGATATCAGAAGCAACAAGCAATGAAGAAGGAACTCACAAGAACCATCCCATGCCAAATCCACAACAAGGAAGGTCATGCTCCCTCATCGGCCTCACCTGAACCACTGTATATTCTATAACACCAAAACCCAAAATCCATCAATACCATAACATTAACTCATTAACCAATTCACAGGAAACAAAATCTATACAAGACAGATAATAAGATTTAACAAGTACCAGGAACAACTGGGAATCCTTGAGCATAATTCACATAACCACCACCATGACCTTCACCATTTCAAACACCAAACAACGAAACTCATCAGAAGAATTACATAAAAATCAACTGAAAACGAAAGAGAGAGATTTAAAAAAAAAAAACCTTGGAGATTCTGATAACCATGGCCAGGAGGAGGAAACAAAGGACTCGTAGCAATCGGATGCTGAATAACTTGCTGCGGTTGCTGCGTCACCGGTAGAAATTGCGGTGGTGGAGCCGGAGGAGGATAATTGGCTACGCCTTGAAACGTTCCGTAATAGTATTGACGCTGTTGATTCGCGGTGGAGTCGTCTCTAGGTTTTCCTGCTTCCTCGTCCATGATTCAGATCCGAATTAACCTTCGCCCGAGGATTATCTCCGTCCTCCGCCGCGTTTTCCGATGGTTAACGACGGATTAATCGGCGATCGAGAGACGAAGAAGAGAAGGAGACTTGACAAGAAACCGGGAAGGAGTCAGAAGACAACAAGGAAGGGATCGTTAACCGGATTCACATTTCAAACCGGTTTCCCAAATTCAATCTTTTGGTTGTAACTTTTTAGAGGTCTTCTAAAAATGTCTTCATTGCCTAATGAGATCCTTTTATTGGTAATCTCATCACATTATGCCATACAAAGCAATAAAGTGTCAAAATTTTGTTAGGTATGATTTAGTGAAGTGATATGATTAGCAGAGAGAGAAGTGTTCAAGCATGAACTAAACAACCTATGATTATTCCTTAAATGATTAGCAAAGCTCTTCTCTAATCATATCAAGGTTGTGACAAGTTACAACGCTACGCTATTAGACTCTTACAATTAGCAAACTGGTCTTGCCTTTCCAAACCTTCCGTGACATCAGATTATCCGATAATGATCCATACCATTGATCATGGATATACTATTTCTGGTTCTATATTCGAAAATGTTTTTGCATAACAGATACATAAGTTTCAAATTTCTACTAGTTTTAAGCCTTTGATAAACCAGAAAATCATAGAATCCCAGATAATTTCTTGGTTTACAATAACATTTTCTTGGTTTACAAAACAGGGAGAATATCTAAATCAAACCGATGACAAGAAGAATAATAACCGAAATCCCAAACCCAAATCCAGCTCCAATGCTCTTTGAACCGGAGAACCAAACTCTAACATCATCAATCACAGGTCCACACAGAGAGCTCATATCATCAGTCCTAGTGTTGTAGTAAACACTGTAGAAGGCAACTCTGGTTCGATCAGCTTTAGCAGTAAAATTCAAACCGACCTTTTCGAAACTCGAGTTAGCTTGTGCCATGTAATGGAAGTTCTGTGCTTGATCACCTGCGAAGGCCATTATAGCTAATGGTTCTTTGCATTTATCACCTGCGTGGCCTAATGAGAAAGACAATAGGTACGGACGATCTGCTTTGGTTTCGACCATTTGTGAAATGATCCCTTCTTTGCCTGAGAGAAGCTCCACGGCTCTTTTGCCTCCTGGAACTGAGAAGTGGTCTGAGTCGACGAACCGAACAGCTCGGTTTGATTCAACATTCCAGCCGGGAAGAGAAGATGTTTCTTCGTCGAGGTTTGTCGGAAGTAAGACGCCAAGTGATGTGTTTCTGAACATCCATGGACCTTCTTCGAAGTCTCCATTAATCACAGCGTTGTCTGCAAAATGTAAAAGATCAGGGTGAAATTGACAATTATAAAACTTTGGATTCAGATATTCAAATTCAAAAGATATTGAATTTGACGGTTAATAGACAAATACAACACTTCAGGGTTGGGAATGGCAGATTTTGTATCACTTGGGGAGATCAATTGTGGAAAGATGACCAATTCAGGGTAAAAAATATAGACAAAGATGACAAAGATACTTATTTATGAACTGTAGGCGAACTAACTAGCTTATAGAAGTTGGGACTAAAAGGTATAAAAAATAGAGAAGTTCAGGGTTCATTTGGGAAAATAGTAACATTTGGGATAACTAATAAATTAATAATACAGTAAATCAGGGTTGGTATGGCATGGTAAAATCATAATATTTTATAATTATAGGGCTAAAAAAGAAGTAAACTAGGAAATTAAAGCTTTTAAAATATAATACTGAAATTTAGGGTCTAGTTGGTATATCATGGTAAAATCATGCTATTTTATAACTATGAGGTTAAAATGAGGTGAGTTTTTACCTTTGGGCTTATCAGGAGTGAAGAGTTTCTTAATGGCAACATCATCAATAATGGGCCCACAAGTAGGATCATCTTCCATACCAGGATTCTTAAACACCAATCTTACATGATCCTCTTCCGCTTCAAACGCCCACGC
Source organism: Aurinia saxatilis (assembly GCA_900406295.1). NCBI lineage: Eukaryota > Viridiplantae > Streptophyta > Magnoliopsida > Brassicales > Brassicaceae > Aurinia > Aurinia saxatilis. Next base: position 6,473 of record OVAP01003559.1, read on the forward strand.
GTATGGGTCCCATCCTTGAACGCTATAAAGCGTTTGCAAATCCATGGTTCGAGACGCAGCGACTGCTTCATCATGATCATTACCCGCGTTTCCAACGGAACTCACCGACACGTTTATGGATTCGAGCTGTGCGCACGTGCGAGCTGCGCTGAATGTGACCGAGTAAACGAAACCTTTCTCGACCGTTAGATCTTGGCTTACCTCTGCGTCGTTGCCTAATCGGACGGCGTGACGGCCTTGTGGGACTATTAGTATCATACCGCCTTGTTTTTGACCGGAGTTCACTAGCTCCACCGTGCCTTTGGACTTCCAGCTTGGGATTTCGGATGGTCCTTCGATTATGCCGTCGTCAGGGAAGCCACCATTTGCCGGTGGTGTCTCAAAATCTCCGTTTATCACTAGACCTGCCAAGAGAAATACTCATGTCAACTTATAAATTAATCACAACACAAAATCACATTTTAAGATGATTATAATCAATAACAATCAATAGAAATTTACAAAAAAAAAATGCGTAGTCAATATGAATTAAAGTTACAGTCAATAAGATCATATAATACATTGTATACACAAACCTATACTACAAGTTATGATCAGTAAATGGTTAAACCTATTAAACAAAATCAAATAAACATAAATAAATAATTATATGAAAACGAAGCTAAAATATGAATATGGTTTCATATTGAGTACAGAAAAATCCAGAATGAAATTAAAGTGACAAAAAAACTCGATGCGGTAAATTGGATTGTTTAGGTAGACAAAATCTGCGTAAAGGCCAAATTATCACGTGTTCAAGTTTGTTTTAAATTTAGCTAGCTGTCTGAAAAAAGAGACATTTCTGTCTTTATCAAATAAGATAGTTTTGATTCACACACAAATTTTAAATATCCCTTTGATTTTGATTTTATTTGAGAGTTGATAAATGGATGATATTGGGAACATGGTGAGAAATCGAAAATAAGGAGAAGACAGGGACGCTCGAAACGTCTTGTATGGGCCCCCAATTTCACAGCCCATACCGTCCCGCTAAATGTTATGACTTAGTGGGACCACACTAAAGACTGGACTTTGGGTCCACCATTTTCAAGACTCTTTTTGACATTTTAGTACTAAGTTAATAAGTCTACAGTTCCAATTTACTAACGTACAAATGCAACTTCCACTAGTGGAAACAAGAGACCAATTGTGTAATTTTTTCGGTGGAAAAACGAAAGCGTGTTGAAATAATAACTTTAAAAGAATTATTTAACGTCACATCGATGTCGTTTCACCGAGGACTCTTTGTCGTTTTGATGCTACAAACACAAAAGGTCATGTTTTATTTGGCGGGAACACTGTCTATTTACTTTCACTTTTTTTCCCTTATGTGTTTTTCTAGGGGTAAATTTTGTAAGAGATTTTCTAGAAGAATCAAACACCTATAACATTAACTTATAGGGTTGAAAAATACTTTTTTGGATGTAAAGTAAATTCAACATACACAAAAAAAAAGAACGAATAATATTTATTTTTGAGTTGTAAATTTGTAACTAGTAAAAACGTAAAGTTAAAGAACAAGGGCTTCCCCGCCCCTTTATTACTTATCCGCCGCCGCCGAAAGCACGAAGGAGTATTTTACTTTTAATTGATAAACAGACCCAACAACTTTCCCTTTGTTTTGATTGTGACGGATCAAATTTTAATTGACAATTTTTCCCCTAAATGAAAGAGCTTACAAAGTCATTTTTAGTATTATACTAGTGAAATTAGAAGCTAATTAAAACTTGCTTAGTGCTTACACTAAACATCATAATTTATTTAACTTTAAAGTTTAAACTTAAATCAGCAAAGAAACCTTTAATTAACAGTAGAAACAGTGAAATTAAATTGAGACAAATCCCTAAAAACCTAAACAATCCAGAGTTTTAGTTCCTAAGCTCAATTCATTAAATATTCCTCAAATCAAAACTCTGAAACTAATCTCTTTTAGTTCAAAGTCTCTGTTTGTTCTTGGGAACAGAGAGATGAAATTAGATTCGAGAAACCAAATCTTAAATAAACTATCACACAAATAACAAAAAGGAAAGCAAGAAATATGATGAAGGTAAAGTGAAAAAGCGTACCATCTTCAACTACCGGAGCCTTGTCGGCGGCGACGGCCATTGAGACAACGACGGAGAGACTAAGCAGAAACATGAACATGGAGCTCCATTTCAGAGCCATTATCGACCCTCTTCTTCTGTCTCACTAAGCTAATGGTCTCTCTCTTTCTCTCTGTAAGTGTGAAATGTGAAAGTGTTTTTGGTGTATGTTCTTTTCGGGCAGCGAGCAAAGACAGAGAGAGAAGGGTAGTGTCCTTTTATCCAAGATTCCTCACTCGTTGTCTCTCTTTTTAATTTTATTGTTTTAAGAAAAATTCACATTTATTATTAGTGGGTTTCCTATATTTAAAGCTGTTTACAGATATTTAGACAAAACTCCATGCACGCATAACAAAAAATAAGATTAAAGTAAAAGAATAGGGTAACAAATGTTTCTCTCTTTACATTCATGTACTAGTAGCTAATTAATATATTTAATTGTCATAAATAGAGGAGGCATGATGGAATAAGTCTGGATGGTTTATTTACCTTTGCTCTATCTTTTCTTTTTTCTATCATTGGATCTGTATAAAATTTGTGATTAAAGTGGTAACTTTACTTTAGGTTGTGGGACTGAATTATTAGTTTGAAGAAGAAAAAAGAAACTCTCTTTCAATTTTTCAGCTTTCCACTGTTTTAGATTGAGGTAGAGAGAGAGAGAGAATTAATTTGAGGGTCAGACTAGTTTGAAATCAGTTACTGAAGTAATTATAACACAAAAAGTATAAATAGAAAGACATAGCAAAATGAGTATTACATGAATGGAAAGATATAGTAAAATGAGATTTACATGAATTGAAAGACATGTAAAATACAAGTAGTGATATATTATTATGGAACCTTATGTAATCTAAATACTGTTGGATCCAATCATCCAAAAAAATAAAAATAAAAATAAAAATTTGATTGGTTGATAAAGTGTTTTTTAGAAAAAATAAAAACAAAACCATAATTTACTCCTTAATTATATAATGGGCCAGGCTTTTGCATGGGCTTTAGTATTTCTAAGAAAACTTTGGGACTTTTTTAGAACATATCCAGAACACAGCGTTTCATTGTTCTTTGGTGGAATCTGTGAGTCCCTTGAATAAACCAAACCACACCGGAGTGAAGAAGAAGAAGACGAAGAATGACTTCATCGACGGCTCTTAGAGATTTACAGAGAGACTTAGAGAACAAAGCCAATGATCTCAGCAAAATCCAGAAAGGCAAGTTCCTCGTAATCTCTCTTCTCGATTTGGGTCTTTCTGTTTATGGAGGCGGGAAACCCTAATTTCCTCTTTTTTTCTTTTTAATTTGGGGTTCAGATATAGCGAAGCATCATCAGCTGAGGAAGAAGCATACGATTCAACTCGGTGAGAACGAGCTCGTCCTTAAGGTATGTGTGGAGATTCTGTGAAAATAGTGGAAAATTGGCTCATTCTGAAATTTGGAAAAGGGATGATTTTGATTGATTCTTGTAGGAGTTGGATTTGTTGGAAGAAGATGCAAACGTTTACAAATTGATTGGTCCGGTGCTAGTGAAGCAGGATTTGGCTGAAGCAAATGCTAATGTTCGTAAAAGGATTGAGTATATCTCTGCTGAATGTTAAGTTTCGTCCTCTTGATGCCCCTCTAATCTCCATTGTCGCAATAGCTCAAGATCCTACTCCCCATGCCATCAGTGGTTCTGATGATGCCAATCACGCTCTTGCTCTTAATGGTTCAGCGCCTCCGATTCAATCTCCTCTAATCCCAACTGATGCAATAGCTCAAGATCTAATTGCCCCTGCCATCAGTGGGTTCAAAAGGGGATCAAAACCACTGATAGCACGGGCAGTCGGATCTTGAGCTATCGCATCAGTTGAGATCAGAGGAGATTAAACCGGAGGTGCTGAACCAGTAAGAGCAAGAGCGTGATTGGCATCATGAGAACCACTGATGGCAGGGAGAGTAGGATCTTGAGCTATTGCGACAATGGAGATTAGAGGGGCATCAGGAGGAGAAGGACCACTGATTGCACGATTAGCAGCTATCATTACATCAGATATAACATGAGTTTCGACGAAATTTCTGTGAGATAGATCGTAGTTGAGTTTGACTTTCACCTGTTTCCAGTTATCAAAAAAATATTGAGAAATTATGTACATCGTCATCCGGTTCTCAGACTAGTTTTTAATCAGTTACTGAAGTAATTATAACACAAAGAGTATAGATAGAAAGACATAGAAAAATGAGTGTTACATGAATTGTAAGATATAGAAAATACAAGTAGTGATATATTATTATGGAACCTAAAATTGAGTAATCTAAATAGTGTTGGATCCGATCACTCAAAAAAAATTTATGGAACATAAAATTGAGTAATCACACAACTAGTGATATATTATTATGGAACCTAAAATTGAGTAATCTATAAACTTTTAGAGACTGGTTTTATTAAATAGTTTTTAATAAAATTTTGATTGGTTGATAAAGTGGTTTTTAGAAAAAAATAAAAACAAAACCATAATTTACTCCTTGATTGTTTAATGGGCCAGACTTTTGCATGGGCTTTTGTATTTCTAAGAAAACTTTTGGTTTTTGTAGATCATCCAAAACACATCGTTTTATGGATCTTTGGTGGAATCTGAGTCCCTTGAATAAACCACACCGGAGTGAGGAGGAAGAAGACGAAAAATGACTTCATCGACGGCTCTTCGAGATTTACAGAGAGACTTAGAGAACAAAGCCAATGATCTCAGCAAAATCCAGAAAGGCAAGTTCCTCATAAGCTCTCTTCTCGATTTGGGTCTTTCTGTTTTTGGAGGCGGGAAACCCTAATTTTCTCTTCTTTCTTATTTGGAATTCAGATATAGCGAAGCATCATCAGCTGAGGAAGAAGTACACGATTCAACTCGGTGAGAACGAGCTCGTCCTTAAGGTATGTATGCAGATTCTGTGAAAATAGTGGAAAATTGGCTGATTCTGAAATTTGGAAAAGGAATGATTTTGATTGATTCTTGTAGGAGTTGGATTTGTTGGAAGAAGATGCAAACGTTTACAAATTGATTGGTCCGGTGCTAGTGAAGCAGGATTTGGCTGAAGCAAATGCTAATGTTCGTAAAAGGATTGAGTATATCTCTGCTGAATTGTAAGTTTCTTCTTTGTTCATTTAAGCTTCCTGTTTGAAGATTGGTGTTTAAGTTGAAAACAAAGAATCTTACATTATAAGCTACTAGCCAATGATAAATGTTTTATTAATGATGTGACTAGGGTAAAGATAATGATATCAGTTAGCTAAAAAGGGTATTCAGAATCATCCTTTCTCTTTTCAAACGAGTATGGTTCTGTTCGAATATGAATATGCAGTGTCGCACTTCTGTTATAGCATGTTTTCCCTTTTGAGTCATAAAACAACTATCAGGATGTTGATATGAAGTGTTTAAGCTATAGTGCCACGACCTTAAAAATAATGTTTATCTGTTGTAGGAAACATTTAAGCTTCCTGTTTGAAGATTGGTGTTTAAGTTGAAAATAAAGAACCTTACAGTTTAGGCTACTAGTGAATGTTGTTCTTTAATGATGTAATTAGGGTAAAGATAATGATATCAGTTAGCTGAAACGGGTATTGAGAATCATCGTTTCTCTTTTCAAACGAGAGTATGTGCTGTTAGAATATGAATATGGCAGTGTCGCATTTCGGTGATAGCATGTTTTCCCTTTTAGTCATAAAACAACTATGTGGATGTTGATATGAAGTGTTTAAGCTATAGTGTCATGACCTTAAGATAATGTGCAGGAAACGGCTTGATGCCATTCTTCAAGATATGGAAGAAAAACAAAACAGCAAGAGAGAAGCGGTAAGAAATCTTTCCCTTGCACTATATACTTATTTGAATGCAGTGAAGCGTTAATACTAATGCTGCTTAATAACATAGTTAAAGAGTTGATGCTCACTGTACTAAGCTCTAAAGATAGATAGATAGACTTTGCTAGACTAGTTTTCACTGTCATTTTAAGCCTGCCCTGGAAGGAAACACTTGAATAGTGGGATAGATGGAGACAAAAGAAACTTGTTTCTTGAGTTAATCTTGGTGGTAATGATCCTATGGTTTTAATTCATTCAATCATCTTGCAGACACTGAAGGTACAACAAAAGCTACAGACTGCCCAAGCAGGAAAAGCAAAGGCTTGATTGAGCTAGTGTGTTGCAACCACATCTGTCAAAGCCACCCACTTGTGGTCTCTGTGATGTCGCATATTAAATTATTGAGGGTTATTGTGGTTTCAATTTTGTAACCTGTGTCACTGATCTTTTCTTTTGTCAAAGTACACCTGTGTTACGGTTACGCCTGCTCACAGTTGCATCAAACTATTTGCAACTTTTACCATAGCAGTATCCAAAAAATGAACGGCACCAACAAAACACCACAGTTCACAAAACTTAAAGTAGCCATTCTACAGTGAGGTGTACTGTGTATTGTATGAGCTATAAAATGTTGAAAATCGCTTAAAGTATAACACAAATAAGAGAGCAACATGATTTAAGGTAAAAATTAGAAAACAAGACATATCAGTACTCTGACTGAAAGGTATCACTTACATTCAAAACAGTGAGAAGAGAATCAAGAACCAGGAACCACAGACTGCTAAGAGCATCACAGTAGAAATCCATCACTGTTAACAGATAGAGAGAGAGAGAGAGGGCCAAGCTGCTTCACTTGGGATCGGGAGGTTTTAAAAGGTGTAGCTCTGTCACGATACCGGTCTCATTATCAAACACAACGCCATCGAAGGTGATAGTGTCTTTGGTCCATGAGTTTGTCACTGGAATTGATGAATAGCTTGTAATGTTGCAGTACACCGCGAACTCGTTCTTGAGAGCCAAAAGGTTGTCAACTTGGTCAGGACGAGGAGATGGTAGAGAAAGAGAAACAAAAGTTTAATATGAACACAAAGATGAAACAGAAGAAACAAGAAACATGCAACCCCGAACGCAGTTTCATCATCGGAAACTAGTGATAGAGAAAACAAAGAAGAAGAGGTTAATATGAACTGATTTTGGTATTACCACAATTTATAGACATTACGTGGTATAAGTCAATTGTGGAAGTCATGCACTGTCTCTCGGCCACATATATTTTTCACAAAAACCAGACCACACTACATGTTGAAATGCATGGTCAGATGTAGGAAACATAGAGGAATTAATCATGGAATACAGCAGACCAAATAAAAGATACAAACCTGAGAGAAATTGAAAAATTGGTTCATTCACACACCGGCTTAGTGTCGAAGCTGCCTAAGCAAATAGGGAATGCGATAATCCGTGGTGAAACTGTCTTTCCCTGACTTGCAAACACTCGATCTTGTTCTTCTTCTGGGATGTTACTATTTCTTCCCTGGTTCTGTACGGAGCTGCTTTGAAGTTTAGGCACCAGCACTGGAGTTGCTCGTGCCATCTCGGGCACTTGTCTTGATGGTTCCTTTGCAGCAGATACACTGTGCATGATACACTGCATTCTTCTTGGGCCTCTGGTTCTAAGCACATGGAGATCATACAAGATGGATGGAAGCTATATTGTAAGTAGTACCCATGGAGACACACTCACACATTGAAGGAGAGAGTTTTCTGTTGGGTTTGCACTTGGATGAAACAACATCCCTCCTCCAAGGCCACAAAGTCTGACCAGACTCAATCCTATGGAATAGATCTCAGGGGCAAATCAGCAATGTGTGATCTTCCTCGTCTACCGCAAATACCCTTAACCTCCCTCACTATGTTCGAACTACACAAAAAGCTTCCTTTAGGTAAATGTAATGTGATCCATCACCATATACCCAAATTCGCACCTGCTAAATCCCTCGCTTTCTTTAATCCATATCGACAAAGGGGAAACATAACAAATCTCAGAAGTTGCCATGAAATAAACGAAGAAGATAATGAGAATCAGTGTTTGTTACTCTCTCCATTCCACCTCTCTCTCTACTTTTGAGCTGTAAATAAGTTATAATCTAATCAACACAACCATTCAGAGTAAGTTAGTAACATGCTTTTTCACTAATTTGAATTCTCCTAGTTTGATTGGTAAATGGTAACCACAAGAAAGAAAGCATATTGTTATTGGTTTGTGGAGGTGCTTTGCTACCAACTTGTTGATGCAAGGGAATCTGACTCTGTGTCTTGAAGACATCTCGGTGTACAGTATGGCTCGGGTAACTTAGCCAGATTCCAAAGTTGTTGATGGTTGTTGGGTTCTTCTCAAAGATCTGTAACAACAATTGGGTTGTGTAAGATTCAGTACAAGAAGGGAAAGGGAATTCAATAGAACAGATACATCAATTGTAAATCGAATGAAATGAAATGTGATCATCTAAACTCTAGTCAGAAAAACAGAAGTGAGAAATCATACACGAGACATGTGAACATCATTTCCAGCTCTTTACAATTGGAGGAACACCATGTTTAAGTGCATATAATTGGGGTTATCCGATATTTGCTCGGGTTTCCAGCTAACTCAAGAAGTTATGCAGTTAAGTATTCCAGAATCGATGCAGTGTAGACAGCAGCAGTTGCACTAAACCTGTACGGAAGCTCTTCTAGATTCAAACTGCAGATATCTAACAATGAAAACACAAAACATGAATGCCAGGTGCTAACAAATTTGTTTCGTTTGTCATATATAAATAGATGTTGCAATTGAATTTTTATTACCAAAGACTCCACGGCAATACTCTGTTGATTGTAATAGAATTCCAGAACACACATGATGAGAAAACGAACACACCCTTCAAAGGAATCGTATGACAACAATCAATCAAATTCAAAATCAATTCTGAAATCATACGATGATTGATGATCGATCGGTCGTCTATGGCTGGCTTCTTGGAACAACGAATCCGGCGAAATAGCCTTCTGGATCGTCTCGTCGTCGCTTCGAAAGAGAGGAATGTCGCAGAACATTTTTTGCTCTCATCTCCAGACTACGGCCCAAACACGACCCAAGCCCATTGTTGAAAAGTGATGGAAGCCGAAAGTGATGAATGGCGAATGGCGAATGGCAGAAGGGTTTCAATCCCCACCGTTCATCTTTATCTGATCTCCTAGGGTTTATTGTTGTTTCCTTCATCCAGACCCCATAAATAACCAAAGAGAGAAAAAACTTGTTGATAGAGAATGGTGAACGAAGGCGAGATAAATCCACCACAAGCAGAAGCAGCAGGTATTATCGGTCGATCGACCGACTTTAAATGCAAACAGTTATCTAGAAGATAGTCATTATTATCTCAATAAATATTATATATTTGACCCTTTTTTCTAATTGTTTTCTTTTTGGGTAGAGATCGTGTATGATCATTTGGCGTTTCATCCCCCAAGAAACGAGTTGCTCTCCAAGTATCTCTACCCCTTGATGAATGGCGATGATCTGCCACCTTCCAGATCTCATGTTGCTAAAATGTTAGAGGAAGATTACTTTGAGTTTTTCAATGAGAATCGGATCAGATTAGATATTCCTCCTTTTACTTTTGGAGAATATTACTTTTATTTGGTCCGTAAAAAAGACAATTTGTATTTGAGTAGAAGCACGAGGAAGAATGGGTATTGGGTTCAGAAAGATCTGAATGGAAAAAGACCCACATCAAAATGATCAAAGCTGCTGATGTTGTTCTTGGCTACTCGCGGTCACTCTCATTGGTCAGATCAACAATGGTGAATTTGAGAAGCGGATGGACATGTACAGAATTCTCCATGTTTCGGGATAACTGGAAGCAATTGATCGTGAAATTCAAGTACGACCTATCAAACCGAGATTTTGCCGGAATCC
>OVAP01003560.1:0-11141 GCA_900406295.1 Aurinia saxatilis
CCAACTCCCACCAACTTGCACGGTCTCCATTACTGTTAATTTCAGAGTACAGATTCAGTTCCAACCAAGAAGGCTATAATATGACGAGAGTTGCTACAATATCTAGGGGTTAACATGCAGTTTTTGTTGTTCCAAGCATAGCTTCTCAGATTTAATTGGGAAAAAAAGCTATAGTTTAGCTTTGATGAAAGATGTGATTAACTGACCAGTAAGAAGGTTCTCTATGACGAGGATCATATCCTCCAGGAAGAAAACTTGATTTCACTTGCGGTTGATTTGTCTTTTCACTATCATTAGAAACCTCCATGGTTTCTTTAACCTCATGAGGGTTTTTTCTTATAAATAACTCTTCCGCATCATCAGAAGCATAATCATCTTCTTCATCAGATTGCCTGACAGCCAAAGCTTCTTCGTCATCTGAAGAAGATTCACAATCTCTACTTGTAATTTTGCCATCATCATGATCAACTTCAACATCCTTCTCTTCTTTCTCTGCCTCTTTATTAGTATCAATATCATCTTCCTCTTTTACATCCTCAAAATGTTCTACATCATCTTCCTCAACTGATTCTCTCTGGACGACCATGTTCCTGCATGGTGGATAATGGAAAGATTAAATCACAGGATAAAAGTCATACATAGAAATTGGTTAACAGAACCAAACAAGCTTACCATAGAGGCGGCTTTGCTTTTAACACTTCAGACAGAAGGAAAAGGCATCCACAGGCATACTGTGGTGGCTGCTGAAGCGCAACCTATTCACATATTTAAAGAGTAAACTTTAGAGAAAACAAAAAAAAATTATGCAGTGTTGCAACATCACTAATTTAGTAACAATATAAATCCAGATTCCTATTAATGATATCATCATTATCAATAAAATTAAAGCTATAAAAGATGGTATTACTAGATTTATGTTCATGTTACCGACCTGCAAGACTCTTTTGGAGAAAGCAGCCACACGCTTCACATTTATATCGTTTTTCATGGCTCTGAGAAGAAGCCCAATAAACATTTCAGCCTGAAATAGAAATGGCAAATTGTTGAATATGGTTATGAAGAATGGGTATGGTTCATGTTAGCTGAAGACATGTCAATGTTTTTATGACAAGATATAAAGTGGAGTTCACAAGATTTAAAATATATGTTATGTACTTGCCAACATTCTGAAAACTATTTTGGGCTCTTCCAAATTGTAGGATAGTAATTCAATCACATAAGGATAAAAAGTAGTGATGGGAAAGTAGGAAAACAGAAGCTTCAAAACATAGCCTACCTTAGAAGAATTCATTGCAGAGGGAAGTAGAAGCTTTGAGTACAATGCACGGTAAAATCTGTCACTGACAATCTTATTCTTGGATGAGATCTTGTCAAGAAGCATCAGAGATTGAACTCCCACATTGAAATTCTTCGAGTGTACCTGCATACATTCAAGATCCCCTTTTCTTTAGTAATTTTCTCTTAACAAGTAATGAACCTAAACTTATATGATGAAGCCTTAGGAGTCACCAATTTAAAAAGCACGGGCGTCTGGGATTCAATTATATCATCGGCCTCGTCAGTGGAAACATATGGAAAAGCTCTGTTAACTCCCTGCAATAACGGAGTACTAAGGTATAAGTTGATCTGTAAAGTCTCAACGCTATAAAATTACATCCATGTACATATAAAAAAACAAATTCGGACTAACCGTCAGTAGAGCTGATAGAATTCTGGAATCCAATTCAACGGGTGAATCAGATGACTTCTCTTCTTTTGTGTTCTTTGTGTTGGAATTTTTCTTATCAGCCATTTTGTCATCTGCACCTTGTTTCCTATTTGCTTCTGTAGTTAAAACCTACAAAAATGGGAATACACTCCAATGTCTCAGACTTAAGTCATAATGCAACGGGTGAAAGATGTCTTGTTATGACCAATGAGACATCTAAAGAAAACATTTAGGGGCAGTACAAGTCTTTATGATCATGCAATGAAGGTGGAAATGGAGGAACGAATATTATGAAAAGATCATAAGAAAATCTTTGACTTCTCATCTATATAGACATCAGATGCCAGTTGTATACCTTAAATAGGGCAAAATATACATCAATTAGGCGTTTTGCCACCTTTGGGTCATCTCCTTTGTGACTCAACCGTGTCTGACTCAAAAAGTTAACCTGTAAAATTTACAAGGGTTAACAAACATGGGTTAAGAAAAGCTAAACGTGAATAAACTTAACAGTTCTCCTCTAAAGTATAATTGTATTCCATTCAAGCCAAAATATGATAAGCTTCAGATGACATACTAGTTAATTGGTTTAATAAAATGAAGCGGGAAAATAAAGAAAAATGGATATGGTGAACCTAATAAGAGTAGAATAATGGAAAAGAAATATGTATGTGATTGAAGAGTAAAGAAAAGAACATACAGCGTGATACTTTGCACGTAGCCCAAGGTGAGGTCGGAAGAGAAACGAGTCAACTTCATCAATCACCACAGCCTGCACAAATAGTTATACGTTTAAGCCAGAGAGAACAACCCAAACAACCAAAGAATTAATGGAATCCCAAACCTGGGATTAAGAAGTTTGAGATGTACCTTCATATTAGGATGATCAGCCAAAAGATTGGTCAGGTGAAAATCAGTATTAGATGCACTCTTGTTTTGAGGATCTCCCAACTGTGTAAAAAAAAAATATCCACGGAACAATTAAAGGGATCACAGGTGTGAAAATCTGATTACATACAGATATTCCAAAGAAAAGTTGACAGTACCTTGTTCACCAAGGACACTAGCAATTTCCGCTCCTGTTCTGGTTTGCTTGTCAACATGAAATATATTGTCTGCAACGAAACAATAAATAAAAATTACTACAGGCAATCCTGATAATGTTACCAAGCAAAAAACGCCATCTTATATATTAGAAATCCCAGACCTCTACCATGAATTCATGCATCATCCAGAGAACAGTATTACATAGATAATATAATATAAATGTCTAATATGATAACTCATCAAGAATCTAACGAACCAGAGGCCAGTGCAACAAAATATGGCTAAGGGTTGAGAGTGGTAATAGGATATACCTTCAAAGCCTTGTCTTTTAACTCTGGGAGCATATCTTTAGATGATTCATCAAGGGCGTTGACAAAGCGCTCATACCTACAAAGTCAGCAAAGTAACCTATTAACTGGTCTCTGATGGGTTGAATTGTATTACAGATGAGCAATCATGTTCAAAGCCTTTTGATCAAAAGAAAGTGAAGATATACAAGACTTGTTCCCATTCACTCTAAACCTTAGCCGGCTACTACACATGAGATGCTTACAGACTTAAGTTGTTTTGTGTTCATCAAATAATACAGTGATACTAGAACAGACTTTAATCTTTTCTACAACTTTCCAACTAGACAAATTACAAATCAGAAACCAACAACGTGATTCACTAGCAATTAAAAGACTAAATAAGATACAATAATGAAAGAAAAAAAATATTTACAAAAACGATTTAGCAAAACTGGAATTCCAGTTTATAATATCAAAAGCACCATTCAAAAATGGTCTAGTAACCACCACTTATTGAGAGTGGACTGGTTCAAGTCAAACTATGTGCAAAAGACACTAGTAAAAATTGCCAAACCCATCAGAATACATTGCAAAAGCTGGTGGAAAGTAGGAAGGTAAAAGTTGTATATTTTCTAAGTTTGCCGAGTGGGCAATAATATAAAAAAGGTGATTGGAAAGCTATAGTTGTTGAAAGCAAAATGAATTTATTTACCTCTGTTTCAAACATTCCTCCCAGTACCAAAAGAGCAAAAGCGAGTTACCATCTTTATTTTCCGGAATGCTGTTCAAGGGTCGCTGTAAAAGGGTCTTCAGCTTTCGATCAGGTAATAACCTATAAAAACAATGAGGCAGAATTGTAAGACTGATACTGACAAAATCTTAGCTTGGCAAGAGAGTAGAAAACTCTACCTGATCAAAATTTCTGACAGAGCTTTAAGACCCTTAAATGCAAATCGTTTTCCAACCTTTGATGTCACCATTCCTGCATGTTGGCAGGCAATATCCATAAAATTTCAGCAAAGGAATGATGAGAATTTGTTAGAAAGCAGAGACATACCCAATAAGGCATCAAGAGACCTGATATTTGCAATGGGATTCTCTCCAACCATGATCTCAAAGGCAGTGATTTTATCAGCTACTGTCCCTGACTTTTGAGCAGAAATCACCATCTTCATATCTCCACTCTTTCCTTTGGATGTAACAAAATCCTCTGCATATTGCCACATCAACCTCTCTCCCAATTCCCTCTTCTTCTCCATCAAATCCTCCTTACTGCTCACAGCCACTTTCTTATTACCCAAAACCTTCTCCTCAATCTCCTCCGCGTCATTGTACCACTCCGAGCTCAATAAACTCGCTTTCACCAATGGCAGCTTAGGCAAACTCTTGTACTTGTCAAAACGTTTACCTTTAGCACTAGTGTTGTCCTCATCGATGGATAAGAAAACTTGAGGCTTTGGCTTCGTGTCTTTGTGGGTTTGTTGCTTCTTCGCTCCTGCTTCATTTGGATTGTTCGATTTGGGCAAGGGCTTCTTTGCGTCTCCATCCTTCTTAGGCTTGCTTTTCCGTTTCTGGGTTTTTTTGGGTTCTGAAGAAGGAAAAGAAGAACCACCTATGCCGATAGAAGCAGAAAACGATGCAATGTCTTCTTGGAGACGATTCAAGTCTATTGACTTGGACATCGCTCTGTTTCTGTGACGAGTTTTGCTAGGGTTTTAGAAAACGGCGAGAGATTAAAGGAGACAAAGATAATCAAATAAACGGTATTGGTATTGAAGAAAACTCGGGACAAACCGGTTCAACCGGGTCTCACCTGAATATAATAAGTCAGACCAAGCAAAATTAGCTGCTCTCCAAGAGTTAAAAGCGTAATGTACCTGAACATGAAGCTCAAAGTTAACCTTGTTCAACATCTACAAAACAAAGATTCCAATAAAAATCCCACTCTCTTTTGCTGCAATCGACAGTAAGTGACATCACATAGACTGCAATTTACTACTAGCTAAACCGTCTTGGGCCCAAACTCCTTAAGGGCCGTCTTTCCTTTTCCTCCGATATACTTCATTTTCTCCGATATGTGCTAAATATATTCATTCTCGAACCTTCTTGCTTGACGGCGCTCGGATCACTTCGTAGGGTTATATTCTTGATGAAAGACGGAAACGGGTCCACGGTACGGGACTGGGCTGTTTGGCTAGCTAGAAGTCTTTCTGGGCCCATGAAATTGTCCGATAATCTCGTGAGTCGTATGTGTTCTAATCACCACCTCGTTAAAAACCTTGGTAAAAAAAACCACGTGGGAAAAGACCTTACCGAGGGAAAAAGAGTGTGATCACGGATATGAAATGTTCTTCGTAAGTCTTCCGATTGTCGATGGTCATAAGCGTTGATCAATCGGGGCCCACGGATGACTTGAGTCGCAAAGTTCGTATGGAAACAATTCCGCGCACCGTGCATGGTTACTTGTCTGTGACACGTGTCAAAGTAGATCATTAGTACTATATAAGTAGATTATATCTCTCCACTAATTATCAATTATCTTTTTTTTTTCAGAATTCCATAAAACTTAACACCAAAAATTTCTTAACATCTTTTGGTGAACTCTTAAAATGATATAACGGGACTGTATAAGTCTAACTTCAAATAGAATCAATACATTCCTAATTTTCTAAATACACGAGCCAAAGAAAACTGTATCAGCCAATTTGAGGAATATCCTGCCTTTTCACGTAGTGGTCATATAATTCCAGTTAACATAAACAGAGGACATATGGAAGCCACCCTTAGGCTAAGTTATACCAGACATAAACCAAACTTGTCCAGCCAGAGATAGGACACATATTGACATCTAACTTTCAAGAGATATCCCTATGGATTTGACCCTTGGTTGGTTAGATGAGATGGCAGATAATAATGTCACATTAAACAAGAAGGATATCATGTGTACCATCATATTAATGGTGTTTTAAAATGGTGGAACGCCTATTATGAGGCGGGTCAATGTTTATTGGTAAATTTTTATTATATACTCCCTCCGTTTCATAATAAGTGTCGTTTTAGAGTTAAATTTTTGTTTCATTTTAAGTGTCGTTTTGCTTTTTCAATGCAGATTTATTACCAAATTTCCACTTTTATCCCTATTTTTCAAACTTATTAATTATAAAAACTAAAGAATAAAACATATTAAATAGGAGTAAAACGGAAAATTTAATGGTTTTCTTAATTTGTGTGAAATATGTCAAAACGACACTCTTTAAAAAACAGAGGGGGTATACGCTAAAAATATGAAAATTCGATTTTTATTTATATGGATGAATGTTAACAATTCCATATTTAAGTAACCAAGGGTAGTACGTATAGAGGGCCGTGATTGTTTGTTTGACTTTCCTTTCACTCTCTCTAACAAGCAAACAAACAAATCTAAACTGGTGTTTGTGTCTGAGATGGAGAATCCAAAGGATCAAGTGTTTATTTGCTTCCGGGGAATAGATCAGCGGTACAGTTTCTTGACCCATCTCAAAGAAAAGTTAAAACTTGCCAAGGTGAACGTGTTCACCGACGAAGACGACACAGGAAAACCACTCACGCATCTCTTAGAACAGATTCAAAAGTCTCGGGTCGTGATTGTGCTCTTCACCGAGAACTACGGAGGCTCAAAGTGGTGTTTGGACGAGCTGGTGAAGATCGCGGAATGCATAGTCGCAAAGCAGCTTAACTACTACGTCGTACCAATTTTCTTTACGGTGACGGCTACCAGCGTTGAGGAACAGAGCGGAAAGTTTGGGGAAAAGTTTACGGGTTTGCAAAACACTTTGCTTTCCGAAGCAGGTGATGACGAGGAGAAGAAGAAGAGTGCTAATTCGAGGATCCAGGGATGGAAGAACGCTGTGAAAGTCGTCTCTGGAATGAATGGATTGAGTTATATCGAGAAAACGTATGATATGGTCCCCTCTCAAATCACCACTCAAACTCGTAACCTCTAGACTTTGCATTCTATCATTAATTTACACTTTTCGTTTGCAGTCCGGAGGATGAGTTTGCGAAGAAAATAACCGACAAGGTTACTAAAATTTTAGCCCAAATTGCAGCAGAGGAAGGCCGTAGTATTATTACTCCAGAACCTACTCAGGTGTGTTCTCTTGGTTCTTTACATGAGTTGTTTTTGCCTTACGCAAACATTGTGGTTAAATCTCTTATTGCCAATATTACAGGCACAAGCACCAAACATAATTCTGTACAATATCTATGTCAATCAGTTAAACATAAACGATCAGTTTGATGTTTCAACTACATTAAAAGCGCTAGGTCTGGCCGCACCAATTCTTGAAGAATTCAACAGGGTCTCAATGATCTCTTTGTCTCTCGGAGTTTGTTTTTGTATATATATATATATACATTCATCAGTTTCTGATAATTACACTTATGGTGTGACACCACAGATTCAAGCCACTCATTTCAATCGCTACGTCGAAAAATCATCAGGGTACAAGATGCTAGATTCCGATGTGCCTCAACAAGGGCCTCACCCTGCTTTTAAACGCACCCTCTCGTATCGCAAAGATATGAAACAAGTTTACCGTTTGCATTGTAAGTTCAGATCATTATATAGACCTGCATACGTCATCTGAATAGTGAATAACCATTTAACTTTAAATCCACAGTGGAGGCGGACTTGCTTCGAAAGAAGGACAAAGGGCAAAGCAGTACAAGCTGTGTTTCTTGTATGTTTTACTATTTCAAGCTTTGTTTCTGTCTTGTCGCTGAAGCAAATAACGAGCAGAAGAATTCAAGATATGAACCTTCCGTTGCAAGCAACAACTGAACGTCTTTCTGTTACTTGTTTCTTTATCAAAAGCCTTTGTTGTACTTTTACCTTGTTGATATTGTTGTTATGCTGATTTTTTAAGTTGAATAAAGATCAATTAAGAAATGGAGACAGTATCTCTGCTCCCTTTCCCAATATTCTACAAAGTGAGAGCTCACTCCAATATGACACAGACAGGTTGGTTCCCTAATTCTCTCCTCAAAACTGAGGATGACGTGCGCAAGAAAATTGATCAAAGTAGCTATGATTTGGGGATGGAGGCAAGATCTTATATCTTTTGGTGATAGGACGGGGTCTGTTAAGTGAAGGAAGGAACTGTTCGAGAAGCGTCTGATGTGTCCCCACGAAGCAGTAATGTCGTTATTACAAGCCAACGTTCAATCATATCAATGGCGTCTTTTGCATAAGCATTGATCATATGATGTTTATTGATCTCAACTATCTTAAAAGTCCTACCCTTAGTCAGAAAGTAACCGAGGGTTGTCAGGATGGAAAGATTCTGTTTCTGTTGTTAGAGAGATCGCCAATGGTCTCGTCTCTCTGAGCCTGAAAGGACTGACTCACTTCTCTTTAAGCATTTTGGCTCATTTGATATCTTTAAAGAGGTCTTTCCTCAATCCTAATTTTCTTCTCTTGATCTCAAGCAACTTTTGTGGCGGATGATGACATTATTCAGGTATTCTCATTCTGCAGAGTTTTGTTTTGAATCCTTCAAATGTCAGCAGATTTGAAGATCCTTCTCGGTTATTGGCATACGAATCAATCAAATCCCTCGTAAGGTCAATATGCCAACCACATTAATAATCCTCCCTCTGTTTTTAGGTACTCTTATCTCTTACACTGAAATTTATAAAGACACAAATTTGCCAGCAAACGAGCTTTGAGATTGATACAGTTGGACTTGGAGAAAGACGCTCAGAAGGCAACTCTTCTTCTGTTACTTGTGTGTCAAGGTTTTGCTTTTTGTGGGCAAACAGCCAAACACTAAGCCTCTGTTTTGTTTTTCTTTTACATATAAGAAAACATACATATATATATATATATATATATTACATTTATTTTGATGATATTTATGTCATGTTCCAAGAATTCGTCTTTTCCCCTTAAGCTTTGTCTATTATTCAATAAAATCCATGCCAGTTGATAAGTTGTTTACTTGTAATCCAAGAAATGTATTAGTAAACCAGAAAATGTTTGTCAATGTTCACATATTCTTTCTTCTGGAGTAGCAGTGTTGAAGCTTCACTTCTTCAATAGGAATCGGACTCTCCGGGAAATTACACGGCACAATCGTCCCTGGTTGCTTCTCTGGCAACAATTGACATGGTTCTGGTGTCACTCCACTCGTATAACCCGAAACATCCGTACAGTTCCAAAGCACTTTCTTAGGTTTCTTAGAAAGAGTGATGGTTACGTTAGAGATACAGATTCCAGTAAACTGATCTCCCGATATTCCGGCCAGTTGAGCTGGCATCGTTACGTTCTCGGCAACCATGTCTTGGTAATTGATGTTCTGAATAACCGGTAAAGCCTTGGGATCATAATGCTCGTCTGGGTGAGAACCGTAGCTTCCTGTCATCCAAAACACGTATTTCATTGTCTGCATCGTCATTCCTCTTACATATACATCCTTCACGTATCCTCCTCGTCCAATCGCTGTTTTAATCCTGCACATGTAAATTCGGTTACATGTCGCCTAGTGATTTGTGTTAATGTTGTTATATCATCACCTGAGCATATAACAACATACCTGATTCCAGATTCAGAGTTAATGGCAACGATATCTTCAGCTCGAACATCCTCAATTCCACCAGACATCTCACTGCCGAGAGCGATCACTGCGCTATCAGGGGAAATGCATGTGAGTCGTCGGATCAGGAGCTGCTTCGTAGGCATACCGTAGTTTATTCCATACTGATCCCATCCACTCTTTACGGCTATACAATCGTCGCCGGAAACAATGTAACAGTCTTCGATCCTCGTGTTGGTACACGAATCTTGAAAAAAGGAAAAAACAGAACACATTTTAGCTAAAACCCACAAAACCTGTTTTTGGTATCAAAATTATAGGTATATGATCTTTGTACCTGGGTTGATCCCATCGGTATTTGGTACCGTGACCGGTGCTAATATCGTCAAGCCTTGGATAACAATATTGCTGCATTTTTCATGAATGAACAAAATCGGTTTTAAAGCGTCTAATTTGATAACCAGGTGAGTGTTTTTACCTGCTGTAAACCGGGTGAATATGCCAAGAGGGAGAATTCAAGAAGGTGAGATTGGAGATTTGGATACCATCAGAATGCATAATCTCAACCAAATACGGTCTTGTGTATTTTAGCTCTCCTCTCTTGAATTTTCCCCACCATGGCTCTCCTTGTCCATCAATCGTCCCATTCTCACCTTTGTATTTCAAAAGTGGCATTTCCAATTAGATTTGATCCGGGTCAGTTCGCATATGAAATGAAGTACTAACCGGTGATGACAACGTCGGTTAAGTTTGTGCCGAAAAGTAAACTGATGAATCTTCCACCATCTGTGTCTCTGCCCCGTCCATATGAAGGCAGTGGCTCTATCACTTCATACTCACTCTCTTCCTACCAATAACGTTACCAACAAAAAATGTTTCATTATTAGCTTACAAGTCCAAACGTTATAATTAGGCAGAAAATCATCTTATTAATCGAGTATAGAGTATAATCATTGTCAAATTATTATGAGACTCCTTAAACTCTCACTTTATGTCCTAATTCTTTGTTTTGTTTAGCAATCATATGTGTTAGGAGATCCAGCTGAAGAATACAAATAATATACAGAGCAGAGAGCACATATTCTAGTTTTCACCTTAGTTTTCTATTTTCCTAGAACCATCATCAAGAGATTAGAGACTGTAGTATATTGAGAAAAATAAATATGTTGACACAAATGCGAGCTAATTACACATTTCAAAATCATATTTTGGTGGGATATATTGTTGATCTCTGTTATTAGAGTACACCCAAAAGCAACATGTGGCTAAGATTTGGAATAGAAAAGGAAGGGATGTGATGTTCCTAACAAGAATGGGTCGCACAGTATTGTAACCGTCCCCACTAAGTTTGCGTCGTGACCTATTTTGTTGTCTTTTGCGTAACTCTCTCCTTACTCTACCCTCTACTTTTTGAGTAACGCTTCCTAAACCTTATTAATTACCTTGCCGTTAGTAGAAAGAAATAAAGAACAGTCTTTAAAGCTACATCACTGACTTTTTTTTTTTTTTTTTTTTAAAAAA
>OVAP01003562.1:0-16373 GCA_900406295.1 Aurinia saxatilis
CATCGTCTCGATGAATATCAAAGTCGGAGAACAGAACCGAAAATAAGAAAACATGTAATGAAAATATGTAATGTATATACAATGGTGAAGAATAGTACCTCATTGGGATCTGTATGGGCATTGTGGCCTTGTTTTGGTGAAGAAAGTTTGAATTGTGTGGTTTGTTGGAACTTGACTTGTTTGCCCGTTCGGCCATCTGGACATGTGGTCAGTAAATTGGGCGTCTCTTTCTATCCATATGGCAAATGACTCCGTTCTTCTTTCATTAGAAACCTAACTCATGAGGCTAGCTCCTGGTGAACGTTTGGCTCCAAAAGGCTATGGGAAGGTCTCCAAATCACTGTTTCAATCAGACCATGTTTTTTGGACCTTCCGACTATACTCCCCCCAAACTTACTCCTTTCAATCCACCAAATGTGCAAGATCACAAACCAACACCTGAAACTCCATNACCTTACCTTAGCAAAAGGCTTGGTTCCACCTCGAGCTTTTATCTTGCATTCAATTTTCCCATCAATGATCTTTAAAGCTTTAAAGGTAAGAGAAGAATGGCATGGTTCATATGGCACACGTTTAGATTTCTCAAGCTTCTTCTCCTTAGGTTTGTTGCCATTCTCGCCCATCGGAGCCACATGTTTAAACCTCTTCTCAAGCCTACCCACATGCTCGACCGGTACCACTTGAAACTTATTAACATGCTTCTTATCATCCTCTAGCACGTCCTCAACTAGACTTGGAGAAACCTTAACTTTATCAGGTTCCGTTTGCTCGATTGTAGCTTCTTCATTTGTGATTGAACCACAAAATCCATGTGGAGGTTCAATGGCATAGTGAACCTTATCGTCAACATTCTTGAGCACCACGACCTTCTTGACATAATCAATATTGGCTCCCACCGTCGTGAGGAAACGAGATCCAAGGATGAGGGGTCGCTTTTTAGAACCAACCATGTCCAAGACGACAAAATCCGTTGGGACTATGCAAACTCCAACTTTTAGTCGGTAATCTTCGATGATACCTTTTGGACACTTTGTAGAAGCATCTCCACAAGAAGGGATGTCGAATGAGGTTTCATACCTGTGATGCCTAATTCCTCCACCATTTCCGAAGAAATCACATTCACGAAAGCACCCAAATCCCATAAAGCATCATCAATTATGAAGCTTCCAAGAGAGCAAGGTATGATGAATCGACCCGGGTGAGCTTGCTTAACAATTGTCTTGACCGTTCGAGAAGGGTCAATTGACAAATCTGATATGTTGCATTTTAGGACTGTTTTCATGGTTGTTTTACATTCATTTTGATATAGTTTTGACTCATTTGTTGATAGTTTACATTGCATTTNTTGGGCTATTTTGGACATGATGGGACTTGGACAAGGTGCATGAAGGACCAAGAGATGAGCAAACAAGCAAAGGATCAAGCAAAGAAGAAGAAAGAACCAGGACTTAAGATTTTTTCCTGGCATCGGGTGCCACCCGATGTGGCCACCCGATGCCAGNTAAGATTTGTTCCTGGCATCGGGTGCCACCCGATGTGGCCACCCGATGCCACGTGCATTTTTGGCCTCCAAAATAACATTCCCTGTGTCATTGGCATCGGGTGCCACCCGATGTGGCCACCCGATGCCAGACACACTCACTTGCTTCCCAAAGTTTTGTTGACTTTCGTTAATTATGTTGACTTTTCCGGGTTTTGCCTATAAATACTCTTTTTATTGTTTATTTAGAGAAAAGCTTTACCATAAACAAATACCCTAAGCTTTATTGTAATCCTCTTAGATCTTCTCTTTTAAAATTCAAAGATTTGATTTTTGGTTTCACAAACTATTAATCTCATCTTTATCATGTCTTATCTTTCAATTTCCTATCTTTCTATGGTTTTGTGTGAGTAGTTTCTCTATTGATCAATGAGTATGGTAGATTAGGGGTGATTAGTGATGGATCTTGAGTTTTGGGGTTAGTATTAGTGATTCCTTAAACATCTTGTGAGCTTAATGCTATTTCTACTTTGATCACCTAGAAATAGATGTTAGTCATTTCTCACACCCAAAAGGTGTTTGATGAAATGCTTGAATGCACAAATGTTTTGCTTCATCACCTTGGCCATTGGGAAATGAGTCAATGTGTTTAGTGGTAAATTAGGCTTGAGTTTTCTTGCTTGAATTTCATAGATTTGGCAATTGGGAAATTAGTCAAATTTATGATTCTCAAAGGGATTAACACCAAAGGGATTTGGGTTAATCTATAAGTTAGTGGTCTTTTGCCTAGGATGGTACTTGTTGATTGTTAAACTAACCCCCACAAGGTCAATTACTAGTTACCCTTAATCATTATTGCTATTACTCATTGGTCAATGCTTGTTTACTTTGATTTCTTAAACCGTTTAAGTTTGGTTTAGTGTTTTTACTTGCTCTTTATTGTTACTCTTTTTCATTGCTTATTAGTTCACTTAGTTAATGCATGTTTTAAGTTTGAATTTGAAAACCAAACACTTTGATTGCTTTAGATTAATAGGAATATGATGTGCTTATCGAGTTAATCGTTCTCTCGAGTGGATTGACCCTCAAACTATACTACCACTACTCAAGTGAGTTGTGGTTAGCAGAAGGTTTTGAACGCTAGACACAAAACGTCATGTTCAAGGGGACATCGGAGAGACTCCAGACTTGATGGGCAATAGGACAGGTGAACAGAATGTGATTGATGGAAGCTTGATCAGTTTTGCAAAGGCTACAATGTGAATTAACGTAAATCCCTCGTGTTTGAAGGCGCTCAGGAACTGCTAATGCACCATTGAGAATTTTCCAAAGGAATGTTTTGATCTTTAAGCATTGACCTTTCAGAGGGTTGAGTGAAGGCAACGCTTCGACCTCTATCAACATGGACTGTTGTTGGATGCATCCACTTAGCCAGTATCCAGACTTGACTGAATAAGCTCCCGAGCGATTAAAACTCCAAATATAGCGATCTGGTTTCCTCATATTTGGTTTAGATTTAGTGATAAGTTTGACATCCTGATCACATAATAAAAGCCGAAGACAGGGCTTACACCATCCCCTTCCACCTGATTGAATCAGAGATGAGACATCAATGTTAATGTCTACTGATAAGTTGGGACGTATTGGAGATCTCGGATATTCATCAAATATCCAGTTGTCAGTCCATACTCTTGTCTCTTTACCCGAACCAATGACTTTGCGTATTCCGTGGCGCAAGAGCTCCCTTCCAAAAATAATACTTTGCCATGCATATGAAGGTTTAGGTCCTATCGTTGCCTCAAGGACAGAAGTTGAAGCATAGTATTTGCTCTTAAACACACAAGCGAACAGGCTGTTTGGGAACTGATAAAGCCTTCATGCCTTCTTGGCGAGGAGAGCTTGATTAGAGCGTTGTAGATTCCTAAAACTCATGCCACCATTTTTCTTCTCAAGGCAAAGTCGATCCCAACTCACCCAATGAAGTTGTTTCTTATTTTGTAAACCATTCCACCAAAAATCAGCTATGGCTGTTGTCATCGTCTTGCACAACTGTTTGGATAACCGAAAACATGACATGGCATATATAGGAAGAGCCAATGCCACTGATTTCATTGGATTTTCTTTCCACCTTGTGAAAGAGACTTCGAATACCACACACCAAGTTTTTTTTCCAATCTGTCACGAATGTAGGCTAACAATGTCTGTTTGGATCCACTGAAGCATTCAGGGACTCCAAGATATATTCCTAGACCCCCCCCCCCTCTGAATGTATGCATAAATGATCTTTGATTCTGGCCTTCATACTAGTTGGAACTTTGGCGCCAAATGTGGCCGATGATTTCTCCGTATTAATGACTTGGCCTGAAATGTTACCATAGTCGTTTAAGCACTGCATCGGTTCTGAGCATTGATCTTCATTAGCTTTACAAGTAAAGAGTCTATCGTCCGCGAACAACAAGTGAGATATAGTTGGACCAGACGGCAAGAACTGGATGCCCGATATTTTTTTGTCTAACTCTGCCCTTTGAAGAATGTGAATCAAGGCCTCTGTACACAATACAAATATAAACGGAGACATCGGATCCTCCTGACGAATACCTCGTTGAGGATTGACACGTCCATGAGCGCTACCATTGATAAGCACCGTGTAAGAAACAGTTTCAATGCACTGCATTGTCCATTCGATCCATTTGGAATGAAATCCCAAAGCCTGCAACATGTGACGTATGAAGCTCCACTCTACTCGATCTTATGCTTTCGACATGTCTGTTTTAACGGCAATATGGTCTCTAGCAATAACGTTATACTTCTTCGAGCCATGGACTAACTCGTGAGCAATTAGAATATTATCGGAAATGTGACTCTCAGGTACAAAGGCAGATTAAGTGGTAGATACAATATGTTGTAAGAAAGGTTTCAGACATGACATCATCACCCTGGAGATAATCTTGAATAATACATTACACAAACTGATCGGGCGTAGCTCTGTTATACGTGTAGGACAATCTTTCTTTGGGAGAAGTCAAATCTCAGTAAAGTTCCAGTGTGTAGGCATTGTACTAGAACTGAAAGTTTTTTGCACTTCACGAGTAATCCGCTGTCCTACTATGGACCAATATCTTTGGTAAAGGAAGGCCATGAACGCGTCTAGACCAGGAGCAGTACTAGAATTTATTGAGAACACCGCTTGCTTCACTTCCTTGGCTGTAACGGGTCAAATCAGAACTTTGTTCATACGTGAAGTTACTTTAGCTTGAAACCCCTGAAGCATTGCCTGAATTTTAGTAGGTGAGATGAAGTAAAGACCTTCTGAAAATATTCCACAACTACCAAACCTTTTTCTTCCTCAGATCTTTGTTCTCTGCCTTTCTCGTCGATGAGGAATTGAAGAGAGTTTCTGATTCTGTTACTCTTGACCGAAGATTGAAAGAATTTTGAATTTTTATCCCCATCTTTAAGTCAATTTTTCCTACTCTTTTGCTTCCAAAACAGTTCCTCTTTTCTTTTTTCTTGGGCCAAAGAATTTTTCAAAAAGGATAAGTGAGAAGAGCAGAGTGATTGTTTGCTCTCCTCGGAATCAATATCCTTCTCCAAACCCTCAATGTTGTGTTTCGAGTTAGAACCAGAGACCCGTTTCCAGCAACTAATCTTTCTTCTTATTGAAGAAATTTTCGATACCACTTTAGAATTTCCCCGATTGTCAACATAATTCCATTCCTCTTCAATAATCTTTCCAAACCAGAATCCTCTGCCCATCTCGTATCGAAACGGAAGTGGCCCTTTTTAGCATCATCCGAAGCAAGCAATTTTACTATCACTACCCGGTGGTCTGACTCAAACTTAGCCAAGAAATTCTGTGAAGCTTGTGGGAAAAGATTAAACTAATTACTGTTACCAAAGCATTGATCTAGTCTACAATGGGTCCAACCATCAGAACTCATTTCCTGTGAAAGCCAGTTCTGTCAAACTACATCTGGCGATCAACTCCTTGAAGGGTCTGAAAGTATAAGCTTCTCTCTCTGGACCTCCCCTCTTCTCCAAATTATTAAGTAAGTCATTAAAATCCATGCCTCGTGGCTCTGAATGGTTAACTCCAAACTGAGAAAGCCTCTCTCCCATACATGAGCTCTACACCCCATACTGGATGGCCATAGACGAATGTGACAAAAAAATTCCAAAGATCCTGACAATCTTTGCATCAATGAAATTCTTGTTCGTAAAAATAATACGAACATCAAAAGCTGATGTCCAAAAAGAACCAATCCACCACTGAGTCCAATTGGATCCACAGTGAACAAGTTATCGTAACCCAAATCCTTATGTGCCTCTTCAACCTTAACTCAACTGCATTTAGATTCCATAAGAAACATGATCTCCGGAGAATGCATCCGGCGCAACTCCTTCAATCTCGGAATTGTCGGAAGATTACTCATCCCCCGACAATTCCAACTCATAAGTCTCATTAATCAAGCAGCCGTTCCGTACGAGGAACCACCGTATTTGATTCCCACTTAGCGATTTTTGTAATATTTGAGATAGAGTCAGAGGCCTTTCTTTTAGCACCACCATCGTCGGCATTGTTTCCGGACTCTGATGAAAATCCCATTAGAGCATCAGAACCTAACTTACGAGCTTGTCTCTTCCATAGAGAACCACCTTGAAGCCGAAGAACCATATTCATCAACTTGGTCTCTGCTGGATGATCTGGGAAGACAAAGGAGATGTGTGTTGGAGCGTTCTGAGCTAGAGTCTTAACAGCTGTTGCAGATATCCACTGAAAAAGTTTGGTTGTGGACAGGGATTTCCGGAGCAGAGTTCCCTAGCGTATTATTAGCAAGATTTGGAGATTCATGTTGTGTGGCTACTAGGATAGTTGGTGGTAATTTATCTACTTCATTAGCATGATGAATACTACTGGAGGAAGTAGACATTCCGTCGGTTTGCAAAATTTCTATTGTTGTGTCTCTACCTTTGGCTTCTAGCTTCTGGATCAAGTAATAGATACCGTTTATAGTCCTCAGGGTTCTTTTCCAAATCAGCAACTTGCTTTTGGATGCGAATCTCTCTTCTTAACTTTTCAGAAGCATTGTGAATCGAGAGATACTGCCTCATCTCATACAGAATTTCCGTGTGAATGCGGGGATGACCATTCAACAAATTAGTTCCTAGTTGTTCTTAGGAGAGAACGCCAGAGAGAGGATCCTTTGTGAGCGGCATGGAACATGCAACAGAAGTCCCTGGAACAGAGGAAGGACCAGGAGTCGAGGATTTCTTAATAGGATTCTTGAAAGGGCATCGGGAGTTGTCATGTGTTAAACATAGCATCGTTTGCGTACTCCTTTTAAATGATAGAAGATTTCGGCTTGAAGACCACAAAGAAAATCAACCATCTTGGCACGTCAGAGAGGTTTGGAGACGTCGAAACGAATACGCACACGGACAAAACCTCGAACTTGAGATTTAGTGGCATCAAAATCAGACCCTTTTACTTTTCCGATGAGACCTCCAAGCCAGTTGAAAGCTGCTGGTGTGTTATAGTTGACTGGAATCTTATTGATCTGAATCCAAACTATCATGTGTGAGATTTATTGCTCCGGAAATGAATCTAAACCATCATGTGAGAGATTTTGATATAACTTTGTGTTATTTTAAGTAATTTCTCTAATAAAATTTGTAATTAAATTATGTAGATAGAAACTAAAGAAGGGATTTTGTATGTATGAAAATAAAGAGGTGGGCACAAATAAAGATTTAATCGTACAATCTTATGTGTACGAGCTAAATCACGTTGGCGTTTCTTGTGGCCATTTGTATGGCAAGGATCTTGACTGTAATCAAATATAAACAGTTTTATATATTTTGTTATCGTTCTTGATCTCTGACTACTCTGTATATCAAGTATTGTATCAAGCAACCTTACATTCACTAAAAGTTTAATAACAACTTTACAATACCCCGACTTTTAAAAGACCTGGTTATCTACTCAATATTTAAAGACTCACTATATTTGTCTTCTTTCTCTATGTCACGTGCAGCGTCATCCAGCCACGTGATCTTGCAGGCAGCATGTTGTGTCGACACTATGATTTTAGCATGGAGCTTCTTTATGCCAGAAGAATGTACTTTTACTTCTCTCCATAATATGTATTACTCTGGTTACGTTAATACTATATTAATCTCCCTACGTTTTTTTTGTTTGTTTCAATCTGTGTGTTTTTCATATAATCTTTATAATTTTTTTTATTTTTGTACTTAATTCATCAAATCTCGTGCAGTGCGATAATTTTATGAGATTCTGAATTTCGGGATAAAATTGTGTGAAGACTAGAGTCGCAACCAGGCCCGGCCCAAGAGAGTAGGGCAAGGGTGCGACGGCCCAAGGCACTTTTTCTTTTTCTTATAGTCCACATACACAAAAGCCCAATTATTTTTAAAAAATTAGAAAAATATATGTAAAAAGGCCCAAAATTTTTAAATAGACATATCATTTTTATAAAAAGGCCCAACTTAAAAATTTTAAGCAAAAAATTTGAAGAATTTATGTTACTTTTTTCTATATATTTTTTTAAAAAATGTGCAAAAAATAATGTTTATAATAGAAAGGAGAAAAAAAAAATTTTTGTCCATAGGCTTCTAATTGGATTGGGCCGGGGCTGGTCGCAACACTCGAATATAGAATATGTGAGCTAGGAATCTACACTAAACTCTCGATTTATAGAGAAAGAGGAGGAGGGTTGCTCGTTTTTTTTTTTGTCTACCAAAGAATGTGAGAAGAATGAGAACAGTGGTGGTTGCTTTATATAACCAGGGAGAGGAACGTCTGCAATAAAGCTGTTTCATGAATCATGGACATTAATCGACGGACGTGATTTCAGGTGTGAAGCGTAATTCACGGAGCCGTTTTGATTTGACATTAAAAGAGATATTCAATTCTGAAGTTGTTTAAATGATTCAGTTTCCAGAACATTTTGTGCTAATGAATGAGCTTTTATCTGATATGATTCGGATCATATAGAGCCCAAGAGCCCATAGAGCCAAATGTAAAGCTCGCGTGCCTTCGAGCCGCGAGCCACATGCCGAGCCGAGCCGAGCGAGCGCATGTGTGGCTTAGCCACTGCTCTTTTAAGATGTATACGTTTTGATTATTGTAGTGAGTTCTTCTCTTATAAAGCGCTTGATTAAGAAAAATCTAGGCGATGTGGGACAATATTAAATACATACTTTTGAGTTTATGAATTAAAATAACTCTTTAAGCCCAAGTGGTTTGTTCATTGATCTATTTCTCATTCAATTTAACCAAATTAATCTTTGTCAACTGTATAATCCATACGTATTAATTGATTTAATTAATTTGGTCCAACTTTCTTTGGACGGGTAAGCGAATACCTCGGACTATAAATGCAGAATTTGCAATGTGTATTGCTTTACTATAGATGGGAACTAGATTTTGTGTCCGTACACTGTGCGGACAAGTAATATTTGTGATTCAAAACATCTCAAAATATATCAATGAAAATTATGAAATACACTATTTTGTTGGAGTTTTATGTTGAAAATGAAGCAAAGAAAATGTAAATATTTAAATATGGGAGAGTAGTTGATATTTTGAAAGACTTCCTTGTACATAACGTTTGTAGTCTTTGTTTGGAACTTTTCATTGTCATTTATTATTAACATTTTCAGAC
This sequence comes from Aurinia saxatilis, assembly GCA_900406295.1. NCBI lineage: Eukaryota > Viridiplantae > Streptophyta > Magnoliopsida > Brassicales > Brassicaceae > Aurinia > Aurinia saxatilis. Next base: position 9,166 of record OVAP01003562.1, read on the forward strand.
CAGCTGGAGACTTAACTCTGGAAAAAGCTACATATAGTTTTCCACGAGAGAGGACCGTATTTTGTAATAGCAACCCTATATGAATCGATGAATTTAAATTCCCTCAAATAAAATAAAATTTTTGCTAATGCTTCATTAGTTTCTGTCCGCATTTTTGCCTCTTAGTTGTACAATGCTTAATACTCTCTAGCCTGAAAAGTAAAGTAAACGAAACCAATTCTTATACAAAAAGAAAAAAAAACATAAATTAGAACCTCTATAAATCAATACTCTTTAAATTAATAATCACTAGAAATTAATTGTCCCGAGTTGGGCCAATATAAAAATTGATGAAATTCGATCATATAATAAGATAATAATATTTTTTGAAACTCCAATGTAAAATATGGTCCCAATAATAGTATAAATTATTATATGTAAATTTATATGCACATATATAGGCTTAGACATATATATGTGTGTGTATATATATTTATAATATCTGAGATAATTTAGTAATGTGTGACTTTAGTATTTTAAGATTTTCTTAAGATTAGAATCTTATTGGAACTAATCTACAGTTACATAAAAAATTTATGGTGTTACTATCTTTATCTAAACAAAAAAAATGTTTGAAGAATTTTAAATGTTATAATTGTTTTATGATTAAATACTTCCAAAGGTATTGTTATGTAATTTTAAATTTCATCATGAATACTAGGACCTGTCATTTGCATTTTATAGGATGTAACATTTTCATATGTATAGTCCAGTATGTTATAATCATCCATTTTGTTATGATAATTGAGATTAATAACATAATAAGAGTTTAACAAAAAATAAAATAATAGGAGATATCTCTCTTCTTATTAATATCAATGTAATTTAAGTGATTTTTGCTGATTTGTCTTTTTTCAGGCAAAGTTAGTGTTAACTTAATCTGACATGGAATTAGCTTAAATGTAAATTAGGAAATACCGAAAATGACATGTCTTTTAAATTAATGTTCATGAGACTTTGGAGATTTTGTGGAGAGGTTTCAACGAGATTAACAATTCCATCAAATCCCCCGAAGATATTAAGGAAATAGTGTTATCATATTCATTTTGTATTGATTTTTGCCCATCAGGACTATCCTCCACCATTTGATTTGGGTTCCAGCAAATCTTAAATCGAAAGATTTTATCACGATTTTTCAGTTCAACAGACAAATCAATACCGAATCGAGCCATGGAGAGGAAGAAGGAGCCAACATTTTAGACTATCGTTTTCTTCTAACTTTGACGAATTTAACAAAGAAATATTGATGATGATTCGAAGCTATGGTTTCAATTGTCGATATTTGGGTTTCGACGGAAGAAGAGTATCATAGCATACGGAAGAAGATCTAACTTTGGTGATCCCAGATGATTCGAAGCAGATCTGATTCGATGGAAGAACGAGATGATTAAGCACCTTCGGACATGTGCACACGATAAATGGAGACGGTGTCGCCGTGGTTCGTCACCAAGGCTAGAACAACCTTCAACTCCACCGCGGCTAAAGCGGAACGAGTCTTCACTGATCTTAAATCCAATCGAGGTAATCCCATTCACTTTAATTTGACTGATGTATACAGAAGCTTCTCGCTCCACCTCTGGTTTTTGTTTGATATTGAATCGAATTCTATTTTTGGATTGTCTCTCTTGCCAATTTTCTGATCCATTTTTATTCTTTTAATCTCTAGTCAAATTCAATTTCTATTTTGGTATTCTTCATCTTCTTTTTTTGTTGGGTGATTGATTTACTTGACTGTGTGATTTAGTTAAAGAGGAGGAGAAGCAATCGACGAGGAATGAGAACAAGGTAATGTTCATTTCTTTGAAATTGATTCTGGAGTCGTACAATAATAATAGCTTCGTGAGGAAAATGATGTGAAGATTATACATTTCAGAGGATTTATTATGTATTTGAATTTTTGTGACCGGAAAGTAGTAAGCTACTCCACTTTCTTGCTCATCCGGGTAAGAAAATCGCAGAACATAGGTATGTGTTTGGTTTGGATTATGAGTGAAAATACAATTTACTTGGATCATATGGAGTGTGTTATAGAGCTGTATTTTCTAGAAGCTTTTGCATTTCGTGAATGTGATGTGAGTGTTGTCCATTGCTATTTGAAATTGTTGGGCACAAGAGGAGAATGAAGTGAAATCGCAGGGGTGGAGAACTGCACATATTAGAAAAAAGCAAGAGCGACACAATAAACTGAACAAATTAAGAATCGGGAGGAAAGAAGTCGAAGATGAAGATACGAAGCTTGAACATTCAGCAATGGCTGCCCCTTTTTATGAAAAAACATTTATTCATTCTTAAAGCGAAGCAAGAACAAGAAGCCAATGTATCAGTATTCCTCCTTTTCAGATCACTTTTGCTGGAACAGGGTGGTTTACTATAGTCCAGATGTCGTTTCCTTCTCCGTGTTAATATTCTCTTTTTACCCCAATTTCTAGGCATATGATCTTGGCTTCATAGTATAATCTCTAAATGCCAGTGATGTGAGCAGTAAATTCATGCTAATCCTCTATGTGATAGAAGAAGGGACGTAATGAAGTATGAGACACATGTTAAAATGCTGAATATTGTATCATGGAGCAAGTCCGAGACCTTCTTACACAAAACTCCTCTTGCACCAAATATCCTTTCCCGGCTTCTAAAACATCAATTTAATTATTATTTTTTTGCATGAATTTCTGGTTTATATATTTCACATCTACCAACTTAATGTTCTTCTTGACTGTACGCACATTAGATATTCGAACTTGCTCCAGCAAGGATGATGGCTTGCTTGATCGTACTGTTTGAGGTGTTGTTGGCAAGTGATGATGTTTTTAGGAGTGCACAAATAGCAGAGGTGAGGAGATTGTGCTCACAGTCATTATTTTTGCAGGTAAATAAGACATGATTCATAGCTTTTTTATGGACAGTTTACTGAGCTAACACTAGGTTTAGACATTCTCTTATGTGAAGATCTGTAGATTAATTTTATTCTCTGCAATTTTTGTTGTTTAGACATTCTTGCAAGTAGTTCTTGAGTATACTAATCTTCCTATTGTTTTTGAGCATGGACTCCTGCCACGTAGGAGAGAATTAGCTGAGAACCTCTTTAGGATTTTTTCTGTTTTACTCTCTCCGGGTTTTTTGCGCTCTCTGTCTTTCTTTAGTCTTAAGACTGCATTGGTCTTCACATGTTGAATCATTCATTGTTTGGAATTCTTAAAACAAAAAACAGTTTAAATCTTTCTAGTTTCTCCTCCTTTTCTGTTTGTTTTCACATATCGAATCATTCAATGTTTCGCGTTATACATATTCTCAAACAGAGAATTTGATTTTGCGACTCATTTTGAAACTTTTTCAGAAAATTGAAGATCGATGGTTCTCGGTATCTGCGTGAAGGTCGCCGTTGGTGTTCACGATGTTCTCGGAGACTGCCCGTTTAGCCAAAGGGTTCTTCTAACACTCGAGGAGAAGAGTATTCATTACCAGACCCATCTTATTAGTGGCTCCGATAAACCTCAATGATTCTTAGACATTAGCCCGGAGTGAATAAATTCTGTTAATGAACCTTGATGGCAAATGGATAACTGATTCAGATGCTGTCGTTGGTATCTGTATACATACTCGAGAAGAAATTTCCAGAGCCAACTCTCAAGACTCCTTCTGATTTGATCTCTGTGTGATCCCAAATCTTTGGTGCTGTTGTGACTTTTTTTAAGAGTAAAGGTGCCAATGACGGGTCCGAGAAGGCGTTGGTTGATGAGTTGGAAGCNTGTTGTGACTTTTTTTAAAGAGTAAAGGTGCCAATGACGGGTCCGAGAAGGAGTTGGTTGATGAGTTGGAAGCACTGGAGAAAAGGTTACTATGGTGGATTTGAGATTAACACCGAAGCTTTACCATATGAAAGTTGTTCTAACTTATTATAAGAATTGGTTTGTTCCCGAGAGGTTGAGCAATGTTGGTAAGTATGCTGAGGCTTTGTTTTCGAGAGAGTTGTTTGAGAAAACTAAAGGCGAATTGAAAGAGTTTATGGTTGCAGGTTGGGCATCTAAGGTGAATGGTTGATGCGGATCCATGCTTCTCGAATTATGCCCCTTAGGAACTGAATAATAAAAGTCACGATTATGCGTTTGTAGTGCTAATGTTAGAGTTGACTACTTTTTGTTAATGCAATAAACCATCATATTCTTTTGATAAAAAAAAAGAAAAGAAATCACTCATTGTTTCAGTTCATGAGATATTTGCAATCGTGACCAAACAAAAAGAAGAAGAAAGAGATATTTGCAATAAGCGAAACCTTTATTGGTGAAAACTTGCGGAGATTCGATTGAAAATAATTTTCAGGCCGTTTACGGTGAAAAATTATCCACATCTGAAGATTTGAATTACTATCGAGATCGAGCAATACTTTATCCTACAAATGACGAAGTCGACAAGGTCAATTACCACATGATGAAAAAATTATCAGGTAACTCCAAACTCTATTTTAAACGGTTGGAAGAAAATTACATAAAATTAGAAATAACATTTAATACGGTTATGTATACAATTTATCTTATATTACTATATAGATTAAAACATTTATTACGAAATAGAGATGCTCCTCTATTTTCCAATACGATGTGAGTAAATATTCTCCCACTTCTTAAAAAAGACTATGCACCGTGTTTAAACATTGCTATTTTCTTTTTATATTCTCAGGTGAGGAGAAAGTTTACATCAGCTGAGACAGTATTAATTAATCATGAAGATGTTGACCCTAATGACGATGTTGTTTACCCCATCGAGTATCTCAACGATATTCGTGTATCCGGCTTACCGAAACACAATTTGAAGTTGAAAGTAGGTGCTCCCGTAATGTGTATGTGGAATATTGATCCAAAAGGGGGACTATGTAATAGACCATGTCTGATAAGTACTCAGATGCAATGTCACGTTATCAAAACTGTCATTGTAACCGGAAGTGATAAGAGGAAAGGTGAAAAGGTTTTAATACGAAGGATGTATTTAACACCACCGGATGGAAAGTTTCCTTTCATATGCGTCGCAGACAATTCCCTTTGAACTAAGCTTTCGCAATGACGATCAATAAAAGTCAAGGTCAATCACTTGAGAGTATCGGAATATACCTACCCAGGTCAGTTTTTTCGCATGGACAACTCTATGTCACGTTATCCAGAGTTAAGTCCACGACTGGACTTAAAGTTTTAATTACGGACCAAGACGGAAAGGATCAAAAGAAAACCATGAATGTGATTTACCCGGAAGTATTCAACAATTTGTAATAGGTTTTCATTATAGATTATTTGCTTCTTTGTTATCGTTTTCAAAGACTCTTTTACCTTTTATAATACTATTTTACGAGAACTTTCCATTGGATGACACTTACGTTTTTTTCTCCACTTTCTACTTTCGGAAGAACACAAAACAAAGTTTATTTTTTTTATCGATTACATTCAAGTCAGCANTTTCTACTTTCGGAAGAACACAAAACAAAGTTTATTTTTTTTATCGATTACATTCAAGTCAGCACAGGGTGCGGACCAGTATCCTAGTAATAAATATGTAAACAATAAAACTGAAGGAGACCATGACTTGCAGCCTAGTGATTTGTGTTAGAGCTGTCACTGTGTCCCCGCCTGGGTTTGAGCCCAGCTTAATGCAGTATTGTTGTTGACAAAAAAAAATGAAGGAATTTAAATAAAGATAAAATTTTAAAAGAATTTTTGTGAGATTTAATTAAGGGAAGATTATTGTTTTAAATAATGAAAAATTTAAAACAATGAAAAATTTAAAAATAATTTTTTTAAAAAATTCCTAAACTAAAATATGATCTATAAATAATAAATATTAATTTATAGATTTATTGATAAATCTACAAATTAAAAGATTTTCAAAGTCTCAACATTATTAATTTATAGAGGTTTTAGTGTAGTTTCTACAATATTGATTTACGTAGGTTTCTTACACTGTGAATGGCCTCCAAGACAATATTTTCAGCTTTAAAACTCTTGACACATTCTTAATTCGCTTCTCGTTTTGACTCTTCAACTTTTGATTAACATGTCTGTACAACTATTCACTCCTTTTGCGTCCCTGCAAATATCACATAGAAGCTTTTAATACTCATATCACTTAGCAAAAGACATACTAAACAACTTTAAGTTTCTTGTTTAAATATTGCAATTCACTATACCAAACATCTTTAGACCGTATAGATTTTGTTGCCGACAAACTGAAAAAGCTAAAGAGAGTGAACAACAACCTACCAATCTCAACAGCAACAATATTTGTATCATCCTTTCTTGTATTGGCCGCAACATGCTCTCTCTTCTTCGATCACATTGATCTGGCCAGCAGTACACACGACCACACTCAAAAGACATTTCATTAGTTCATGTGTTTGTTGTTGGTGAAGCAATGTTGACCCCCAAAATACTTGTCTCGTACATTCTTAAACATCTGTTTATCAAAAACGAAGAAAATTTTCTGTCAAAACAGTTTTCCCCTTTATTCTTTACGTTGCTTCACACTTGACAAAGTGGTGCAAGAAAACATACCTGAAATGCGAAAGCCTCTTTCCTACTTAAAGTTACATCCATTGCAGCTGCTTCATCATCGAAGGCACCATAGAATTCCCGATAGAATTGGTTCCTAAGATTTGGAAAGGGAAAAAGAAAGCCAAATAACACATTACTCTGCAGTTTCAAAGTATGGAAATAAAAAAACAACAATGCTTCAGAACAAACATATCTTCTTCAACAGTTTGTTGGTCAATCTCATCAAAATTCTGCGTTAGGACTTCCGCAGCAACATGTGAGAGCATGTGAAGTATTAACGCTTCTAAGGTAATAACGCTGAAATGAGTTTACATGATATGAGCACGTATCTCCAAAGGATTTCCCTAAAAACTCCATGTAAACCTTAAAAAGTTCTCTATTTTAACCAAAATGAGGAATTCCATTGGAAGATTTTTTTATTATTATATTATGAATAACCGGAGATGAGGCCGCAAAATAAAAACAATTTCAATTTAACCTATCTCCAGCTTCAGCGATACCATGTGAGGATATATACAGGAAACTAGTTCACTTTATAACAAACTTACTGCAATTGCAAGGAGAACATTCCGAAGTCTAGATGCTTGTAGAATTATATGAATGTACTCTCTTATTGATCACAATTGGTTTATACAA
>OVAP01003563.1:0-16373 GCA_900406295.1 Aurinia saxatilis
GTAAATTTTCAAAAATACCACTATTTAAGTATTAATTATTTATAAGGTTTATGATCTAGGGTTTAAGGTTTAAAAACCCTAAACCCTAAAATCTTAAACCCCCAAAAAATCTTCCCACCCCTACTAAACCCTAACCGCTAAAATATAAACCCTAAATCCCAGTAATTAAACCTTAGCTAATAATTATTAATAAATTAAACCCTAATTTTATAAGAGTTTAACCCTAAATTATAAACCCTAGAAACCCTAAGTCAATCATAAACTTTATACTTTTACTAAACTATAAGTCCTAAAGCCCTAAACCTTATCAAGTTTGTAATTTGTAATGAAAAATAACTTTAGTACATGATAGTATTTTTGCAAATATACCAAAAGTGATAGTTTTGAAAAGGAGTGATTCAAAAGTGGTAGTTTCTTAAAATTTTCCAATTTAGAGAGATACATAAAGTTAGCTTTTCTCTCTTTTGGTGAAGACACATCATCAGCCACATTATTCCAATATTTAATTTTGAAAAATAATTAATTTAATATATATTAAAGTTAGATTTTCTCTCTTTTGGTGAAGATACATCATCAGTCACATCATTCCAATATTTAATTTTGAAAATAATTAATTTAATATATATTCACATATTAATTACATCCTTAATTTCAGTACACTTAATTACAAAAGGAATTTCAAAAGTCATACGTGATATCAGTCCTAAAAGTGTAGAATCATATTAATATTAATGTTCAATTTAAAAATATAAAATTAAGTATTTTTATTAATAATAATATTAAATCATTACTTAAAATAAATATTTATGTTGAACTATTTTGGTATAGAACTGAAAAATCACACATATTGGTTAATCCGAATTGACCATTTAAATGTAATTGTTATGAATAATCCCTGATCTAACCATAAAAAGAAGAATATGGAAGGTAGAAAATCTTTAAACATGAGAATACCATTCTTTGTACGATCGCCAACGTTAGCGATCGGCTACTGTAATTTACACGCAAATGATTGACGATCACATATATAAGTTACTTGCATGGTTGACCCGATATTCTGATCACATCATCATCCACATGGATAACACATAACTTGTATATTAAATTTTTACAAAAATAATTTAATTCAACATCTACTTAACATTTTAATTACACTTTTGTACTAATATATTCAGTTACAAAAGAAATTTGAAAAGTCATTCATGATATCACCTCTCAAAATATATAATTAAATATTAGTATTAAAAATTCACAATCTAAAACTAAGTATTTTTATTAATATAAAGTAATGACTCTAAACCGATATAATCAATATCTAAGAAAACAATTATATTAAGTAATGACTTGAAAGGAATCTAAATCATAAATTTGCAAATTCTAAAATTAAAACACTAATAGGGTACGAACATTAATATATCTAAAAAAATGAATTGAAATTTTATATTGAACTCTTTTAGTAGAGAAATATAAAAATTACACATAACAAAAGGGGTTTAACCACATACCCTTTTTATCTCATTACTCAGATATACCTACATTCCTTCATTTTAGTTATTTTTCTTGTAAGAAGTCTAAAATACTTCAATTTAAATATTAACTATTTATGGGGTTTTAAGGTTTAGGGTACAGGGTTTTGGGTTCTGAAACCCTAAACACTAAAATCCTAAACCCTAAAAAGTCTTCCAACCCCTAATAAACCCTAACCTCCTAAAATATTAACCCTAAATCCTAACAATTAAACCATAATAGTTATTATAAATTAAACCCTAAATTTATAAGAGTTTAACTCTAAATCCTAAACCCTAAGTAAATCATAAACACTATAATTTTACTAAACCCTAAATTCTAAAATCCTAAACCCTAACAAATATATCATTTAAAATGAAAAATAGCTTTAATAAATGAAGGCTATAATGGTATTAAAATAAATAAGGATGGATATGTGGTTAAAAAAAAAGGTGTAGTTATATGTGGTTAGTGGGTATGTAAAGTTGGGTATATTTATCATTCTCTCATAACAAAATTATTTAATCCAAGAGAAAATTTCAAAACTACCCTTTTTACTTAACCATTTTCATAAATACCAATTTTTAGCTATTTTTAAAAAATATATTAGTTTTAATCTAAATTGGGAAACTTTAAGAAACTACCACTTTTGAATCACTCCTTTTCAAAACTACCACTTTTGGTATATTTTCAAAAATACCATCATTTTACTAAAGTTATTTTTCATTACAAATTACAAATTTGCTAAGGTTTAGGGCGACTTAGGGTTTAGTAAAATTATAGAGTTTATAATTGACTAAGGGTTTCGAGGGTTTATAATTTAGGGTTAAACTCTTATAAAATTAGGGTTTAATTTTTAATAATTATTAGCCAGGGTTTAGTTGTTGGGATTTGGGTTTTATATTTTAGCGGTTAGGATTTATTAGGGGTGAATGACTTTTTGGAGTTTAGGATATAGGTTTTAGGGTTTTAAACCTTAAACCCTAAATCATAAACCCTAAAACCTTATAAATAATTAATACTTAAATAGTGGTATTTTTGAAAATTTACCCCTTCCCATGGTAGTTTTGAAAAGTGGTACATCAAAAGTAGTAGTTTTAAAATTCGTTGATCTAAATTACCATTCTTAATATTTTAAAGCATTCTATAATGTATGGTTTGTGATCTTGGGTTTAGGAACTCTAAAAAAAAGTTTTAATCCTTAATAAAACTCCTTGAATATAAACCCAAAAACCTTAAACATAAACCCATTAAAACACTAAACCCTAATCCTATAAGATTTTAGCCATAAATTCAACCTTAAATCAACCCTAAATCCAAAAAGAGTATTTAAAAAAAAAAAGGATAATTTTGAATAGGGGCATGTGAAAAAGGGGCTTTATAAAATATTTTCTTAATGAAATCTATTTATTCATATATCACCACTATAAATATCCTCAACTAAATCCTCGAAAATAAAATAATAGGAAGATAGACAATCTTTAATTTCTCAACGACAAAATCCCGTTATTATCTTTCATAGTTGGAAAGAGATAATCGGTCTCTTGAAGCCTCAAATAACATTCTCTAATAACTAACAAAGTTAATCGTGTGGAAGATATCAAATATGTTTCGCACATCAACCATCAATATGAAAAACATGGGAAATTTTATGAAAGGCAATGTTTAAATTTCCATTATTAACCCATAATTTGGAAATTGGAAGAGAGAAACACTATCTTGAAACGTCGAACAAAATTCTCTAACAACAAACACATTTAATCGTTTGAAACATATTAATATGTTTTAAACATTAATCATCAATATTTTTAAAAATATTAATCATTAATGTAAAAAATTTAGAAACCATTTCACAATTTATGGTGATTAATAAACACTAATTTTAAATATATAATATGTTATATTTATAAACATTTGATTGTTTTATCTTACAGAAATCATAAACTATTAAATATGAAAGCCAATAATTAAAGAAATAAAATATAATAATACCATTCAATTTGATATGTATACATTCAAATATTATTATTGTTAATTCTCTTCAGTGAAATGAAACATAGTGGGAACGAAAAAGTTCTTCAAAGCTCAGGAAGATGACTAGAGACGAAATCAATATCTGAAAGTCTGAGATGATATATATTAAAAATGAAGAAATTTAAATATGTGGAAAATATAAAATTTGATCGTACAAATAACTGAGAATATTAAAATGATTAGCAATTATTTCATATTTTCATGGTAGTAAAAAGATAAACAATCATTTACTAGACTTACTATTTATATATAGATTATTATGTTCTCCAACACAAATAATAAACTATTGAATTAATGAAAATTTTAACCAATAAATATAAGAGTTAAAAAAACTTAGCTAGCGAACTGACGTTGGTTAGATATAATGCTGAAATTTTTTACTATATGAAATTTGCTGTCATACAATGCACTTTCGAATAGTAAATCACAAAGACTATATATCATAGACATTTAAAAAAAAAAACATAGGATCCATATCTAAACGACAATTACCAAATTATTTGTGGAACATCGCTATCTCGATAACAAAACAAATGGAAAAAAGAAGATCAACACATTCCGCGCGTAGCGCGGGTCAACCACTAGAAATAATACGGAATAATGTGCTTTACGTTGAAGACATCAGCAGTTTGCATTTGAGGGGGTAGCTTAAGACGATATGCATTGTTGTTGATCTTTTCTAAAATTGTAAGAGGACCGATCTTCCTAGAATTGAGCTTATTGTACATGCCTGGTTTAAAGCGGTTTTTTGTTAAGACAGCCCAAACCAAATCTCCCACGTTGAAATGAACATCACGCCTCGGTGCATCAGCATCTAACTTGTACTTTGCTGTTGTGGTCTCCAAGTTAGTCTTCACTTGATCATGTATAGCTGCAAACTCTTCAACAAAATCACATGCCCTAACATGCGAACGAGTCGGGTCTCGGGCCAAGGAAAGATCAGACGGACACCGTGGTAAAGTCCCATAGACGACCTGGAATGAACTAAACCCGGTGCTTTGGTTAACCGCACGGTTGTAAGCAAACTCTGCCTGACAAAGAATCGTATCCCAACTTTTGATGTTATCACCGACCAAACATCGTAACAAATCACCCAAAGCTCTATTTGTGACCTCTGTTTGTCCATCGGTTTGAGGATGATAAGATGAACTCATGTCCAATTTTGTACGAAGAAGACGCCATAAGGATCGCCAGAAATGGCTAAAAAATCATGAATCACGATCAGAAACAATAGACAATGGTAGACCATGAAGCTTGTACACTTTTCTGAAAACAAGTATAGCAACTTGTACCGCATTCGTAGTCTTCTTACAAGGGATGAACTGCACCATTTTTGAAAAACGATCATCCACCACAAAAATAGAGTCATTAGCATGTTGAGTGCGAGCCAAACTAAGAACAAAATCCATACTTATGTCTGTCCATGTCTGAGTAGGAATTGGAAGCGGTAAATATAAACCTGCATTAGTGGCTTTTCCTTTGGCTGCCTGACAAATCCCACAACGAACGATAAAATGTTCAACATCTCGTCGTAAAGATGGCCAAAAATAAGAAGCAGAAACAAGCTTGAATGTTCGGTCCCTCCCAATATGTCCTTCACCATGTAGCTCACGGGTCAACTGAAGACGGAGACTGCATTCAGGTATGCATAATTGTGCCCCTCGAAAAAGAAATCCATAAAAAATGAGGTACGTGGTACCTAAGCCTTGCTCTGCGTCGCGCCAAACTTTAGCAAAAAAATGATCAAGCGGATATAAGTCCAGTAACAATTTAAAACCCACCAGAGCAATGTGCAAGGATGTAAGTAATGAGTGTCGCCGACTTAAAGCATATGCCACCTTATTAAGAGTCCCCACAGTATGTTTAATGACGAAAGAGAATTGCTGCAAATAGGTAAACCAAGACGCATGATGTGCCGAGACCTTGTCTTGTGAACCAAGGTGTTTAAGGGCTTCATGATCTGTGTAGAGGATAAACTCACGATGAAACAAATAATGACACCAATGCTTCACAGCTTGAACAACAACATGTAATTCCACATCGTAAGTGTTATAATGAAGTGGAGAACCTGCAATGGTTTCACTAAAAAATGCAATGGGACGACCTGCCTGTCTAAGCACCCAACCCTGTCTTAGACGCATCACAATGTAATTCAAAAGCCAAGCTGAAGTTAGGAAGAACAAGAACCGGCGCAGAAGTAAGCTTTGTTTTGATGGTTTGAAACGCAAGTTCTGCCCCAGGAGTCCAATTGAATGTAACAGCCTTCATGCAATTGGTAATCGGTGCCACAATGCTGCTAAAATGATGAATGAATCTGTGATAAAACGAAGCTAACCCATGGAAGCTTCGAACTTCAGTGACTGTTGTAGGAGTCGGCCATGACTGCAATGCAGATATCTTCATTGGGTCTACTTGCAATCCACGCGAAGAGATTATATATCCGAGAAACAAAACTGATCAACCCCAAAGACACACTTCTTCGTTGCTGCATACAACTTTTCTCGTCGTAAAACCAGTAAAACATCACGAAGGTGATTCAAATGCTCATCCAAAGAGGAATTAAAAATGAGAATGTCATCAAAATACACCACAACACAACGACCAATAAATGGGCGAAGAGCCTCATTCATCACACGCATCAATGTACTTGGGGCATTCGATAATCCAAACGGCATGACCAACCATTCAAAAATCCCTTCTCGAGTCTTGAACGCTGTCTTCCATTCATCCCCAGGCCGAATCCGAATTTGATGATACCCACTACGCAGATCTAACTTAGTGAAGATGGACGCAGAACCTATTTGATCCAAGAGATCATCCAGACGCGGAATAAGGAATCTATATCTTATAGTAATCTTGTTAATGGCTCTGTTGTCAACACACATACGCTATGACCCATCCTTCTTGGGTATCAAAAGTGTTGGCACCGCACACGGGCTCAGACTTTCATGAACATGCCCCTTAGCTATAAGGTCTTCAACTTGCTTTTGCAGTTCATCATGCTCCACGGGGCTCATACGGTAGTGTGGTCTGTTTGGTAACACCAAGTCAGGAGCTAAGTCAGTGCAATGCTGTATTTTGGGTAAAGGTGGCAAACCATCAGGTAACTCTGCTGCAAAAACATCATCAAATTCTGCAAGTAAATTTTGAAAAAGCACAGGTACCGTAGGTGTGGCCGAGAGAGCATGAGGCTTAAGACACAACAAATAGACAACTGCCGATCCTTGACATTCATTCACTATGTTCGACTTTGTCACAAGCAGGGCAGTTTTGCTCAGTTCCGCAGGTTTTAAAGGAGACTCAGGTGGACTGCTTTTGACTAAAGGGTCGGACGCAATATGAGATGGCAACAACGTAAGGCGCTTCCCTTCAAACGTAAAATTGTATGTACTTATAAAACCATCATGAACAGTGCATCGATCATACTGCCAAGGACGTCCTAGTAGTAAGTGACATGCATCCATAGGCACGACGTCACAACACACCAAGTCTTTGTACGTGAGACCCAAAGAGAACAGGACCCTACACCGATTGGTAATACGGATGTCGGTTTTGGAGTTCAGCCATGCGATCTTGTACGGGGTAGGATGTGGTTCTGTAAAGAGTGCGAGCTTAGCTACTGCTTCTTCAGAGATGGTACTGGTACAGCTGCCATAGTCAATCACTAGTCAACACACCTTAACTCGAATTGTGCAGGACTGAAAAATATTGGTTCGAAACCATGGTTCTTATGTGCCTTGCGGAGGGAAGTAATTGTGTCACAACATAAGTAACGGACCCAAATCTCCTTCCACTTGCTCTTCCGAATCAATCGGAGTATCTCCCTCGTCTCCATATGCATCATACACGGGTTCGTCATTAGCAAGCAAGCCGATACGATGAGTGTTTGGGCAGGAGGACTGACGTGGCCGATTTCACCGCACTTAAAGCATTTAAACACGGCATGTCGCTGCTGTCCCGAAACCGGAGCATGAAATGACAGAGTCGCCAATTTCCCCTGTTCCGTCAGCTTTGACGGACTGGCCTATGCAATTGCAGGCGATTGCGCTCGTTGTGAGCTCCAAGGCGAAGCTTGAGTCTTCAAGTTTTGTTTAATCAGCATGGCTTGCTGATGAGCTTCGGAAACTGTTGAAGGATCAAACTGCAGAAGGTTGTTCTGAATTGCTACTCGGAGACCTCCAATGAACCTCGAGACCCTCTGTTCCTCGTTCTCAGTCAAAACATTACGCGCCATTAGAGAAACAATTTCTGAAGCATACTAGTCAACTGATTGATGGTGGAGACATCATCGTTCGAACGGCTGCCTCCATCGTTGCTTACAAAGTCTCCCTCAAATCTCGTTGAAACGATGCCATGGTTTCACAAAATTGCTCGTTATGTGCGTCGAGCTGCTGTTGGAGATTCTTCTTTGGCGGCATGATGAGGATTGTTCGGCCCTGATACCAACTAGTGTAGCGGTAAATACGATTGAAGTCTTGAGTATCAATGGATCACAAGAGTTCTACCGTAGCTTGGTTCAAGCTCCTTAAGTATCAATGGATTCTTAAGAAAGAAGAAGACAAGACTTTGTAGAGAAAAAGGTTCTCTGTTTTATAAATTCAATACGCAAAAACTCCCCCACAATAAAGAAGATTACAAAGCTCTTAAATAGGCTAAGCATAGTCGACTTGTTTAACAAAACCCAAAAGAATAATATAAAGTCATTCCTTGAAGAAAAGGAAATAAAACAAAAACGTGAAAACAGAGTAACTTGGTCGACAAGTTGCTAATGATACGATGTGGATACATCAGTTCTCCAGGTTTAAAAAAGGAAAGATGCTTATGACCAAGTGCATTATCTGTTTCATCGGCATCAAACAATATGTATCCTTCACCTTGAATGAGAACCATGGTAGTAGGCATGATTATTGATTTTCTTTGTTTTTGGGTTCTTCGCTCTAAGTCTCCCAACTTCTAAGATTATCTGGCTTGTAATTAACTTTCCTCTAGAAAATGTAATGTTATTATCATAGATCACCTTCGATTGGTACATCTCCGTTGAAATAATTCCAAGCAAGACGCAGGACTTCCAGGTTAGTCAATTTCTTTACTACTGAAATAAACTAGATACAAAAGGTACCTTGAGAAATGATTCACATCCATTTTTAATAATAAAACAAAAGTTTAAACTTGTGCTATCTTGCCTCGCAATTCCATTGAGCTAGAAAATTCATTATCACTTAAATCCAGAGCTTTTAGCTTCCTCATGGCAGATATTTCTGCCACAAGACAAAGCCACACACGTAAACAATTCTAAATACTAACACAGAGATTTCAACAATTTCTGTTAAAAATGTTTTATGCATCCCTTAAATCAACTAAATTTTCAGCGAAAGGAATAAAAAGCTACCTCGTACTGGTATGGAGCCGTTAAATCTGTTGATACTCAGGTCCAGCAGTTCCAAGTTTTTCAAATCTTTAAGTTCTGAAAGGAAGTCACGCAAATATAAGAATGACGCAAACTGAATGTAAGATATTTAACACCAATACTAAAAACTGAATGTGCAAGATACGCACCTTTAGCAGGAAAATGGCCATCCATGTAGTTGTTCCGAAGAAAAAGAGTTTTCAGTGACGTAGCAGCATTAAGGAAAGAAAGATGCTGTTGTTGAATGCATTCAAAGAGAGATCCAGAATCTCTAGGTTTCTTTATCTCTTTAGGCTTTGATAACCTGCAAACCAAGAATCTTGCTGAGCGTTTAATGATAACATTGGTTCATTCCAATCACTAACTGTAATTTTAATGTGAAAAATGAACTCTATGCACCTAGGGAATCTGATTGCAACATACGAATAAATGCAGAAACAGAGAAAATTCAAGTACCGTAGTATAAATAAGACTATCCACAACTTCTTTAGAAAATTCAAAGTTCCGAAAACAAATACCTTCAACGTCATCAAACAAAACACAGAATGAGCCCCATTGTACCTGGGAGAAGTCCAGAGTTTGAACTTCTTCAAAGGGATGCAGCAAAGAAAGATTCAGGAGAGTAGCCTCTTTGAGATCCTGTTTACCAATGGAAAACTTGATAACTCGCCTGCTTGTACGATTACATTTAACTCCCTCCCACTGGCAGCAATCGCTCTTTGTGTCATTCGTCCAAGTAACGAGAACATATTCGAAGGGCCCTTCTCTAGAATGTGAGACCAGGTACTTCTTGAGCTCCAACAGAACCATCCTTTCTTTCTCAATACAGCTTTTGTATCCATGCATCTGTCCCAACACTATAATGTCATCCATATCTAGTATTGGCCCAAGGACACCGTCCACCCCATTGCAAATTTGACCATAAGAAAAAAAATGCAAATGAAAGAAACTCAAAAGAAATGCAAGACAGCCAGAGTTAAACGGGAATAACTCCACATTTGTAAGTATCCTTATGTCAAAACAGAGATAAGAAAGAAAAAAAACAAAGTGCAACAAAAAATATTTGTATATTTGGGAACCCGAAAGTCTTTGTTAGAGAAAACGCTTAAAGCCATGTGCAGCGAGAGAAATCACTCTTGTTTACATGTGCCAAGCTTGAGAAATCACTCTTGTTTACATGTGCCAAGCTTTATATCATATGATATCGTTTGGGTAGCATGATTTAACTCAAGAAGGTTCGTAGTCTCGATGTTTTCTATTAATAGTGTAGTGTCTTACTGTGGTGTGTACACCTTAGACAGTGGATTTAGGTAAAAATAGATTATTATTTTTTGGCAGTATGAATATTGGCCTATGTTGTAAGACAATGAACATCTAAATTCGAAGTAACAGCATATTACATAGCAAAAACTACAAGCAAAGTCTTAAATTCTTAACCTGATCGGCAAATCATTATTTTACTAAATATGATTTTTACTAAATCATTTTACAATTTTTTGGTATCAATCTATATGTATAAAAGGAGAAGTTTGGGGCTCCTCCACCTCAACAAAAAAAAATCACTCATAAACTTGCCATGTCGCATCACTTAACCATTACTACTAAATAAAATCTTCATAACCAAATAGGACTGTAAGTCTTATAACCAAAATTTTCTACTCAATTTAACTCATGGCCCACTAACCAAAACCCTGAAAAAAAATAAAAAAAAAGAAACCCGTCAAACACCGAGCTTCTTCCTCTTTTCAGCTTCCCAGAAACGTTTTTTTCCAGACAATTCTCCTCTCTCCACATTTAGTTAAGAAGCGTTTCATAGATCACAAGTATATAATTATTCAAACTCGAAATAAATAACCACTCCCCTGCATTGATTATGCGCTTGAGAATCAATTTTTGGTTTGCCGAACGATTCAAAACCTTATCCAATGAGAGTCTTCTTCTTCTTCTTCTTCTTCACTTAAAAGGAGCCGATTGACATTCCACAAATAAATAGCCACTAAAATTGCACACAATCCACCTCTAAAGCACTCTTATAAGAGCTCATTCACCATCTCCTTCGCCTCCCATACTACTTCCAAAGAACTTTGAGATGGATATCTGACACCTTCTGGTAATCTTTTTAGAAATTACTTTCGATTTGTCCTTTATCCTATTTGCTGATGATTTGCTTAATTTTCTTACATTTATATGTCGTTGTTTTCTGAGAGGTACAAGATTTTAACAAAGGCAATAAGTTGATGGGGTGATGAGTTCTGCCAGGTTATCATTTCTTCTCTATTTTGTGAACTGATGTGTTTGATCTCCTCATATATGCTCCACTATAACCAAAAGAGTTATGTTTGTTTGGTTACTCTTGCTGGATTCGTCATAGTCTCACATATTCACGTCATCTTTCTTTCAACTTCTCAGGGCTGTTTTGCTTTTTCCTTAATCATAAATGGCACACTTGAAGTGTCCACTGCTGACTGTTCACGCACATTAGTTTCTTTTATGATCCAGTAAGACTGACTATGAGTATTTTGAAGTAACAGATAATTCAGCTGTTAAATCTACAATTTAAAACGAATAGGAAAATTCACAAGCCCGTTAATCAAGCAGTAATTGTGAAAGAGTCTCTTTACATTAAGTATTAAAATAATTAAGTATGAAAACTTGCAAGTTCTTTGATCACGTATACTGGCCTTGATACATCTCTTTTTTCATATATGGTGCATTATTTCTGTTTGTTATCCAGTAATTTTGTATACAGATATATGAAAGATGCAAAATCCGGGACAGGGCTGCACTGATGACAGCAGCAATAGATCTCTTAAACTAATCATCATCAAGGTTCAGTCCCATTTAGATGGTTTTATGGGAATAGATGGCCCTGTTTTTGTGATCTCCACCACCTGTTGGAATTCATTCGAGGGTTATTTACTTTTGTATACACACTCTTCACTTCAAAAAGCTACAAACATCTCTTAAACATTCTTAATTAGGACAGCGGCCCACTTAAATCAGATGCATCTTTCTTTGAAGTGAAGAGCATGTAAAAACCTTTCCCTGTGTCTGTTCTATTTCATCTAATTCTTTCGCTTACAAGTTGTACAACTCTTTTATGTAAATTCTCATTAGTAGGGTGACATCTGCAAATGCAATTGTATGAACCATTCAAAAGAGCGTTATGATAGATAATCTATCTTCTCGTTATTTTCAACTTGACCATAAGGATTAATTGGTTAATAATCGTTGTTGTTAACAGTTATCGTGGAGACATTTAAAGGATAATATGTTCAAAATTGAAGATGGAGTAAAGTAGACTAAATATGAATCAAGTTTGAAGTTGTTCTCTGTTTTTTGTTTTTTGTTGTGTTACTTTTGACGGCTCGCTTAATCAGATTTTGTCGTGACTAGTTTGGAACTTTTTTATGTAAGAAGGGTCAGATTGTAGTAAAATGAATGCAATATTTTGTTTGTGGAATGGTGTAATTGCTATTTGCCAAAATATGTTGGACTGATTTGAATTTATATGTTGTTAGACTTGTCTATTTTAACAAGGACCCATAAAACATATAATTTTTGTGGGTGCCCCGCGAGCCCGCGGATCTCTAGCGCACTGGCCCATGTGCGCCCGCGGATGTAGGCGGTCCGGCCCGCGAGACCCGCTTCTAAACGGGCTGAAAAATATAGGTTCATATCCGCCCCGCTAACACTCGAAACGGGCTTGACCCGCGGGCTGCAGGCCCAATTGACATCCCTAGATATTTGTGACTGTATTGCTTTCTTATAGTTTGTTAGTTTTGTTAGAAACTCAGCTACTAGATGATTCAATAAACGAAATAAAAGGTCAGTCTATTAATAAAATTTCTCTAGTCTAATATATAAAAGAGAAGGAACTCTCTCCATGGCAATGACATTTGGCTCTTTATGAGAATGACACATGTCCTTCTCTCAAATTAATGACAACTTAATTATTTAATGACAAATAAATAAATTAAACTATATATATATATATATATATGTGTGTGTGTGTGTGTTTTTTTCAACGATCCATGATCTACATTCATATGATATGACCATTTTTGTTAAATTAAAAATGTGTTTGTCCTCTCTTTGGGTCATGAACGAAGCGAAAGCAAAAACAAAAAGTAGAAGATTTTCCATCTTTCGATGGTCCACTACCAAATTTTCTAAACAAAGTTTAAATTATATATATTGTGTTTACTATTAAATTTCAGCAACTTTCCGTTGTTACATGACATATAATTTTGACTTCATATAAAATATAATACATGGATAAGAGGTAAAAAAATTTATAAGTATTGCTTAATTGGTTCAGAGTTCACAAGTCCTATGACTTGTTTCTATCATGCTTTGTTTTAATTTATTATCCTTGTTTCGGGTAACTTGCTACTACAAGGCCCTTGCTTTGTACGTGATTTTGTATTGCTTACGATCCCATTAATAATAGCCTTTGGCACAGTGTTTTTTCCAAAACTTGTTCGGAATTATATATGTGTGTGTATTCCAACTATTCATGATCTACGAATATATGACCCATTTTGCCAAATTAAAAACCAGCTTTTGTCTCTGCTTGTGTCATAAATAAAGTGACAGGGCGAAAGATTCTCCACGTTCCGATGATCCATTATCCAACATTTAAAACCAAAATTTAAATTATTTATATTTTTTTACTTGTAAATTTCAGCACCTCTCTATTGTTACAATACATATAATTTTGACTTCATATAAAATATAATAAGTATATCATTTTGATGACGATTAATAATAATCGTCACCTAGTTTAATAATAACCCACCTAGTTTAACATAATAATAATCCAAAATCACATTTACTACCAAATAAAATGTATATTCAAGCTTTTATGCTTTTTGTATATTTCCTTTTTATTGGGATCTTTGTTAGGTCATTGTTTCATGCAGTTTCGATGTCAAGGATTAGTCGTTTTGGGTTCAGAATTGATCCATATCCTTTGTTGTTAGGTATATCTAGTTTTCCTTGTTTGGGCTCTAGTTTCGGAGACTTTTACTTTTGTCCGCCAGCTTCTGTTTTCCACCATATGGTTTTTGTGTTACATTTTTGATGAAAGAAAGAATGGATTGGGGTACAATGTATGATTTCCCTCAGCCATTAAGGGTATTACGACCATTTTTATAAGTGTGTTGCTGATAAAAGAACTCAGTCGTTTGTGACTCTGTATACTCAAGTCTGTTTGCGGCTAATGCAAGGTTGGAAGAGCAAGATGGATTTGAGCTAATCCCTTCAAGAATTTTACCACTGAATTTTTATTTAGCTTTATGTTTGCTTCTTGTTTTATTTCAGTCTTGTTTAAACTATGTGTCTTCGTTTTATTTTTAACTAGTGGATAATCCACTCTTCACACAGAAGTTTATCAAGTTATAAAGATGATAGTAATAACAATAAATAAAAATTCACTTGTTATTGTTTCTGACTACCACTTATTTCTTCCCGTAACATGCATTTGTATATCCCTCAAACTCTTAAAATTCGTATAAACATCTCTTTGTTTTAACATATATTCGTCTGACATACCTTAATACCGGTTATTGACCATCAAATGAATATTTTGTACTATTTTCTGATTTTCTAGCTAGTTATTCAGCTAGTGGTTTTTCCTATGATTGAGTGTAGCGAATATTTGATAGGATTTCTTCCATTCGTTCCTTGGAAAATCAGCTTGAACATGTTATTATTTCGTGTTACCACCACCCATCTTTCATAACATTTATTCTCACACCCATCAAGTTCTTCTCCTCCATTTAACAAATATTTTACCTAAATTTCCAAATGCCAATTTTTACCATCAAAATACTATGTATATTTTTCTCTAATAAATTATTCGAAACATCCACTTAGACAAAAGTTTGTCATAAACAATGGCTAACCAATTAATGTTTGTTTTATATTGAACTATATAGAATTTTTTTAACTAAAGAAATAAACTTGTTGAATCAATTTTTAATTACTTTTGATTAGACACTATTGTATTTTATTTTATTTTTTGTCGACTAGACACTATTGTAAATATTTGTAAGAAAAAATAATCATTGATGTATAATTAAGTTTTTCTTTTTCTTTTTCAGAAATCCTCCATTAGGAATACTAGAATACTGTTGAATCATCGTTTTTTTTTTACTTTTAAATTTGTTTCCAACGGATTGAAACCATATTTCTATCCTCGATTAAGATTATTGCAAGGCTATGAAGTCATCGTTTTATTTCAATTTAAACAAATTCGATAGCATTCAAACAATAAGTTTTTATGTTTTTTAATTCCTTAATTAAAATAATAGTAAGACTATCAAATATGTTATGAACCCATTAATAGATGCTCATTATAGGTCAATTCGTCTAAGCCCGTTAGAGGGGTAAACCTAAACCCTAATATCTATCCTATATAAAGCTTGTCTCTTTAATGAAATAAACACACTTCTTATTTCTATTCATAACACGTTATTAGCACGAGCTCAAATCTGTTAAGATAGGTAAATAGATAAATAAATGTTATTATAATGATTGTTCTTCTCGTGTCATATTTTTGTTCCTTGTTCTTTTGATTTCTTAAAACACAGCCGTGTTCTTTAAAAAAAAACACACACACACAGCCGTCTTCTTTGTCCTTTTCTTTCTTTATTTGTTTAAGATTTGTCTTTTACTAAATCATGTTTTTAATCATGTACGTCTTCTTTGTCTTTTTTCTTTTATGTGCATGTATAATCATGTTGACATATAAATACGTTAAGGTTACTATGATTTGTGTGCTTTAGCACATGAATTAAACATAATCATTATTGATTTGTCTTTGTAACTTAGCATGCTAGTCATTATTGATTATTTTTTTTAACAAATAAAATCATTGTGTTGGTTTAATTACTGTTTTAATAAAACATTATATGCGATGATTAGTTTGATTTGTGATCTTAATATTAGATCTATATTAGATCTTCTTTTACTAGATTTTTCAAACGAGCATAATATATATGTATAATATGCTATTTATTTTATATGCGATGATATGATTGATTAATCTTAATACTGGATCGATATGATTTCTTCATTAGATCTCCTTTTCAATCGAGCATGAAAACTTTTAATTAGTTTTATTATAAAAATAATTATTATTATTATTATTATTATTATTATTATTATTATTATTATTATTATTATTTATATGCTTGATCTAAACAATTATACTAATAATAAAATAGTTATCCACTTTATTTTATTTTATTCTAAATCTCTGATGGTTTTAACAAATTAATATAAATTTGACGTTTAATTCTTAAAATTAATAAAATTACTTTACCATGTGTCATATACCTCATTTTAATTACGGCTATATATATATAAGTAGTTAAATTTGGAATGACATGCACATGCACATGTAATCACGACATTTAGA
>OVAP01003564.1:0-15253 GCA_900406295.1 Aurinia saxatilis
TTAGATCCTTAAAATACGTAAAATCCACATGAAATGTCTGACTATTTATCTCCATTTTGATCCAAAATTTCCACAATGAGACTTCGGTTTGGTTTATCTAATTTAATTCAACTTGTTATTAACTAATTTCTCTGACGTTTAGCTCAGCTATGACTCTATGTTTATAGTCAGCCAGTAAATAAAATANTTGGAAACATTTACATACAATCGAATAAATGTTTGTAATTGTACTTCTCTTGAAAACTGTAAATCTCTTCACCAGTGTAAACTTCTTTAAGTTTCATTTTTCTTTTTACCTTTTCTATATATAAAATTATAAATGTGATGTTATTAAGAAGATCAGATTCCCTTTTTTCACACCTAAAATTACTCATTAAATACCCAAAAATATTTCTTTAATGCATAGATCTCAGAGGGAGACCAGAATGTAATTAAAAGTCAACTCAGTATCGAGTTTTTTTTACAGTTGACTACTTTTAAACCTCACGCGCGGGTCGAAGAAGTCACGTGCTAACTCTCGTCAACGTTATGAATTGACGTTTACTAGATCACACCGTTAAGTATTATTCATAGTCAGTAGTCACCGTCGCGAAGGGAACTAACACCGTTTACATCTTTTTTCACTTTACGCCCTTAATTATGTTTATTGAAACCAAAAAGACACCAAAATGATAAATCTAATTATAAACCAAGAGATGGTAATCGTGCTACACTTTTACTATGTGGTCATCATCAATCAATATCAGACTCATAATGATATTTTACCAGTTACCAAATTATTTCGTAATCATCTTTCTCTATTATTTTGTGATGTTTAGTTATTCGTCGGTGAGATTAAGAAATGTGTGTCGTTTTGTTTTCGGTGTGTTTTAAAATGTATAGAGATTCTGTAACAAATGTTAAGCTGTTTTCCTTTGGTGTTGATGAACTGTCCATTACTTTCTCTTTTGTTCTTTTATTCCTTTTCTTCTTTTTTTACATTATTTAGTTGTTTCTTTAAGTGATTGATACAAAAAAGCTTGGTTATACCAAAGGGATTAATGAAATTTTAAACTAATTTTCCTTTCACAGTTTCCAATCTTTCTTGAGAACTTGATAAGTAATCATGACTGGGAAAAATTATATTTTTAACAAAATGGGGAAGTGAAAAAAAAATAAGAGTAACCACATCACATGCAACTGCCCTTGTATTATGTGACGATGCCAAAAGGATCCACTAATATCATATACCAAATGCAGTTTTTATGCCATTCTATTCTCTAATGATTTTATTTAAAGCCATTTTAAAACAACGTACATGACAAAAATTACAAATAAAATAAAATTCAACTTAGTTGACCAAAAAAAATACACACGCACACACATTTTTATTGGGCTTATGGCTTGTTAAAAAGTTATCTTATAAACCCAACTCATGAAGGTCGAAAGATATCTCATCTTTAGGATTCATATAATTTGCTGATCAATAATTTTATAAACTTTTACACCATAACTATCTTGTTTAATATATAAACATAAGACCATGCAACCAATTGTATTTATTTTTGTTATAGAAAACAATTGTATTTAATTTCAAGTCATATAATGTTTTAAATAAGGTTATCCAATCAAAAACAATAATAATAAAAATTTAGTAGTCATATTATAGACTACTTCCAATCACTAAAGTTGGATAACAATTCAAAATTTAAATAATGCGATTTTGAAGTATTAGATGTTGGATTAAGAAACTAAATTTTTATTATCACACTTTAATACTCTATCTTTAATAGTTTGAAAGCTTGCGATTATGAGATGTGATTTTGGTGTGAACGGTTGTAATTTGTATTTTAAGATAAAATTTATAGAATAGAGAAGAGAAAAAATAATGAATAAATATTTTTTAAAAAAGGTTATATAATGTTTTCGTACATTATAATTACAACAAAGGCTCAGCTCGCGGACATCATGACCAAGACTTTTGGGTGTCGAGAATTTGAAACTTTTCTCATCAAGATGGTTGTTTGTAACCTNAAAAAAGGTTATATAATGTTTTCGTACATTATAATTACAACAAAGGCTCAGCTCGCGGACATCATGACCAAGACTCTTGGGTGTCGAGAATTTGAAACTTTTCTCATCAAGATGGTTGTTTGTAACCTCCACACTCTATCTTGAGAGGGGTATATAGATAGTTGTGACTATCTTGCCAATTACGTAAACTTAATGTATCGTATATACAGTTTCCTTATTGTAATTAGATTATCACCTTTGGTTCATCTTTACTTGCATATAAATTGATGGAACCCCATCTTAATAAACAAGAAATATTTTTACAACCTTTCAGGTTTCTTGACAATATGTTATAATTACAACAAATGTTTGTGTTCAAAAAGTACAAAAAAATATATCAATTCTCATATGATGTAATAAGACAACATCCATCACTATGATTCAAAATTTAAATAATGTGAGTATGAAGAAGTAGATGTTTGGATTAAACAGACTAACCACTTTGATTATGACACCCTTAAACTTAATCCTCCACTTTTTTCAAATAAAAGTCCTGGCTTATCATCCAACTCATGATTAAAGCAAAAAGAGAGGGCATTTCCGTAAATCCAACACCATCAAGTCCTTTAGTTGGGCCCACATAAAGCTTTAAGTTTTAAAACTTTGACAACACAACTCCAACGACGTCGTTTGAACCGAAACTTCTTTTGTCCATTTCTGACAAAATTTCAACTAATTAAATGTTTGTCTCTCTCTCTCTCTTCTTCATCACTCGCTTTCAGTGGAACCGTTGGAGAGTCTTAAAAATATTATTCACAGTGAGCTACTACTATATGCTTTTTGTAAGTCTTTTAGGTCTCTCCATTGATCTTGTTTCCGAGTCAACATTCGAAGAATTTGGTAATACTCTCATCCGTTTTTATGGTTCAGCTACATTCAATTCTCTCAGCTTGACCTTTTTTTAATTTTCCCTTTTTAGATAAAGTTGTCTGCTTTGCACAGATCTAGCTCAATTCACTACTCCCTCATAATCTTCATTCTCTGATTTTTTAATAAAGTTTCGATTTTTTTTGTTTTGGTTTTGGTATCTGCTTGAATTGGGAATTCTCTAGGGTATTGTTTTTGTTTTGGACTTGCATGATTTTGATTTGCTCTGTTCAAAATCTCTGTTTTTGTCATTCATGCTAGTGAACCAACGACTTTAGCTCATGGATTGATCTTTTTAAAGATTTTTGGCTTTTGGGTTTGAGAATTTTGACCTCTTGAATAGGTTTTTAGCTGTAGTTTCTTCATGTTCATTGGCTATGTTGCTCTAAGTTTGCTGTGTTAGTGATAATTCAGACTTGGCTTGTTCTTTTGTAGGTTTCTTGATTTAGAAACTTACTCAATTAAAACGGCATCTTGATCTCTTGAGAATGGGAAAGACTCCTGGTAAATGGATCAAGACATTGCTTCTAGGGAAGAAGTCACCAAAGTTGAATTTGGCAAACGGAAGCAGGACACTGGTAAGAATATGGAATTTTTCGTGTTCTTCGATGAAACAAATGTGGATAGTTCTGACTGTTATGTTTTGTTCATATGTACAAAGGAATCTGCTCAGAGAGACGAGTTGGTGGTATCGGTGAGGGACGATTTCTCAAACTTGACGGTTAATCCTCCAGCGGTTTCATCACAGTCAGAACTAGGTACTACTTCTCAAAATGTTGTTGCTAATGGTGATGATTCGAATGCTAATCTCGAGTCAAGAAATGACTTGGAAGAACTCAAGCTTGAACAAGCTGTAATTAAGGTTCAAGCTACTTTCAGAGCACATCAGGTACTTACTTTTTGCCGTAATAAATGAAAGAAAATATATATGAGAGATTTGAACCTTGGAACATGTAATGATGATGCTTTGGTTCATCTTTTGAAGGCACGTAGAGCATTTCGAACCCTTAAAGGTATCATCAGGCTACAGGCAGTTATCCGTGGTCATCTGGTCCGAAGACAAGCTGTTGCGACATATTCATGTATATGGGGAATTGTGAAGTTTCAGGCGCTTGTTCGTGGCCAGCAAGCTAGATCTTCAGATAATAGGATTCAGTTTCAGAGAACACACACGGTAGAATCTTTTTTACCCCTCCTTAGTTACATAGTTGGCTGATTTTTGTTGGCATATTATGTTGTTAATCAAACTGTGATTATCTTACTTCTATTAGGAAGCCAATGATTCGGAGGCTTTGCCATTGAGCACGTATAGTTGGATGGATAATCCTGCAAAACTCTTGATCGTTCATAAGGTATCTTTAGCTTTTGTTTCTTGGTGCCTGGTGGAATAATAATTTCTGTAACTCATGCTCGATAAACTTGGATTTACCAACTTTGGTTGTTTGTTTCCATTGCTACTTTCAGCTTATGGCTTCATCACCAAATACATTGCCTCTGAAGATTCAGTATGGTCCTGAGGAACCTAATTCAGCCAAGCTTTGGCTTGCACGCTGGACACAGTTGCGAGTTTGGTCTCCTGGTTCAGGAGCAGCTACGATTGTGGTTCCAAAACCTAACACAAAGAAGCGAAATTATGAAGCAGTGGTTGAAACAGAAATGGCAAGGCCAAAGCGAGGTGTCAAGAAACTATCCGGCGCAAATGGCTCCAACCGTTCTACAGCTGAAAGTGAGAAACTTAAACGAAATGTGAGGAAAGTTACCAGAGTTAGTAAAGATCCTCTGGAAACTGATATTGACAAGGCTAAGCACAACTCGAGTAAAAGTAGAACCACCTCAAAGAAGACATCTCCTTTGGAAGTTAAAGATGAGAAGCTTAAGTCTAGTCGTAAAAGGTCTTCTCTTTCAAACGGGTCACAAAAAGCTACCCGTAAATCTGCTGAGAAGAAGAAAGATATGGGAGATTCTGTGCAGATAGAGCCTGAAGTGAAGGTTTTAGATGATGTTCTTGAAGGAGGAGACGCTGTTCAATCAGATGAAAGGGAGAAAGATACAACCGATGTAGTTCCTGAAGAGTTTAATGTCGAAAAGGAAGAGAATTTACAGGAGGAAACTGAACTCAGAACTATAGAGACCAGTGATAAAGGTGAAGACCTGAAATGTTCAGATGTGAAGGTAAACTCTGACATTGCTAATGTTGGTTCTGATAATAAGCCAAGTCAAAGAAGAGTGTCACTGTCCCCAAATATTGACAATCAAAATGACGTACTTACACAAAGCGGACGGAGAATCCCCAGCTACATGGCCCCGACTGCATCTGCAAAGGCCAGAGTCAAAGGAGAAGGATCTCCGAGGGTTGCTCAAGAAAAAGCTGAGAAAAATGGGGTATTGCGGCGTCATTCACTGCCATCTCCAGCCAATGGTAAGCTGAGTACTACTACTGTGTCCCCAGGGGCTCAAAAACTTCTCCTAGCCTCAGCCAAAGGAACTATGAACGGAGACAAATCTTTTACATCTTCGAGGGACATAAGTGGTAAGCAAGACTCAAGTTCACAAAAAAGATTCTCTTTAAAGTTAAGGAGCTTTACTCAAGTCACTAACCTTTAAACCCATTTCGTTCTTGATTGTTTTAGATAAGTCAACAAGAACCAAGTGGAAAAGGTGAAGGCAAAAGTGAGTGTCATCTTATCAAAGTACAAGATCGAACTACATAGTTTGTTTTCTCTGCGTTTTGGTTTGGTTTGGTAAGTTTAGATAGTGTTTGGTCAAAGAGTTAATGTCTAATACATATTTTTCATCTGTTGCTTTAGTTTACTCTTTTATGTTTAAAGACACAAAATGTTTTGAGTAAATAACTCTTTTCTGTATAAATCTTTTCATATACTCGTCTCCAATTATATAGACAAACCTGAATCTCCAAAACCTGTGTTATTACACATACACACATACAACAGGAGATATCAGTGTTTTTATCTCACTCGCGGAGATTTATTGTAAGAAGGTAAAGGCGATGCCCCAGGAGTTACATGCGTCAGAGGCCGATCCTGACTATATCTTACTGGAGATTTCTGCACAACAGAGGAATGATGAGCTCTTGGAGATTCGATTGTGTGCCTGGTTCCAGGTTTGGCTGCAGATTCTAGCTGTTGTAATTCAACTAAAACCTCTGACATTTTCGGCCTAAGCTTTGCAACGGGGTTCAAGCACTGCAATGCAAGATTAGCAGCTGCAAAAGCTCCCTTCTGTGGATACTGACCCTCTAGTTTCGTGTCCATTATGCGAAACAGCTTTCGCTTATCGCTAAGGTACGGTTTCGCCCAGTCCACAAGGCTATATTCGGCTCCTCCATTTGAACTGTCCATGGCACGTCGACCTGATATTAGTTCCAGTAGTACGACCCCAAAGCTGTACACATCACTCTTTGCAGTCAATCTACCTGTAGTAGGTGAAGATGAGCTTTCAGAAAGATAAATGTCAAAGATTTTTGGTTAATGTCAAAACTTTTGATGACTTCTTGGAGAGAAATAAAGATTTTCAAAGATTTAAAAGTCAAAACTTTTGAAACATTCTTTAAAAAACCGTTTGAAGTGTTCTTACACAGAAACTGATAAAGCCTGTATGAAACCATAGATTGAGGCTTTGTTTAACTATAAACCACGTAAAGGAATTGGAAATGTGAGGTTACAGAACAAACCTGTGGCAACATATTCAGGAGCTGCATATCCCTGAGTACCCATGACCTTTGTGGATACATGTGTATTATCTCCAGTAGGACCTGCTTTGGCCAAACCGAAATCCGAAAGCTTAGCATTAAATTCCTGCATTAAGACACAATTTCAAACGCTCAAGAGTCAAGCCAATCTTGAATTTATTGAAGAAAATCTATGCTCGGTTTGTTACCGCGTCAAGCAGAATGTTAGCAGCTTTAAAGTCTCTGTATATGACTTGTGACTTTGCCTCATGAAGAAAAGTAAGCCCTTTAGCTGCACCTACTGCCACTTTCATTCTTATTGCCCATGTAAGTGGCTGTACACCACCTGCAAGAATCATTGACAAGACGATTATAAAACATCGAAAAACTGAATAGCATAACGAGAACCATATAAGCTTCAAGTTGAACTTAATATTGTTGAATTACTCAAAAACATACGTCTAAAAAGATGATTCTCCAAGCTTCCTTTAGGCATGAACTCATACACAAGAAGCCGGTTTTCACCTTCCGCGCAGTAACCAATGAGTAACACAAGATTTGGATGACTAAGTTGTCCAAGATAGTTCACCTCAGTCTACAAAATCAAAACATTATCTCAAATGTCAGAAACACATACTCATAAACCACAGTGAATAATGGCGAAAAACCCGGGGGCTTACCAACCACTCTTTATGACCTTGAAAACCTTCAGGCTTAAGCTTCTTAACCGCAACAACGATTCCAGAACCAGGACGTGAAGCAGCGAGAGTTGCTTCATCAATCCATCCTTTGAACACACCACCGAAACCTCCTTCTCCTAGTAAACTATCAGAACGGAAGTTCTTAGTAGCGTTCTTGAGCTCGTTCAAAGTGAAAGCTTTAAGATTAGGCGATGAAAGTATCTCTCCTTCTGTCCTAACAGTTGGTAACGATCCTAAACTACTCTCTGTGTTGTAAGAACTTGTGCTTAGCCCTGACGTTGTAGCAGTAGAACGACTTGTGTTGCTCGAAACTTTTGAAGCAGAAGAAGCTGCTAAAAACAAGATCGATCAAACATGATGAGCATTCGAAAGATTTGGTCTTTGATGATCTAGACAAGAAAAACCCATTTGGAGAATAAGGACAAATATTGAAGAAGACTTTAACATGTTTAACCAAATGAAGCAAAAAAGGGGTTAAGAGAGAAAATATATTACCAGAATTAGCATGTAGATTATGGCTACTACTATCAACTTTAGCTGATGAACCAAAGCAATTACCCATTTCAGAGCCTTAAAATCTCAGAGAGAGAGAGGGAGAGACAAAGCTTGTGTTTAGATGATTAGGACAAGAACAGAGTCTTGAAGAAGAGAAAAAACAAACACAGCAAGCTTTCTTCCTCTATCTTTAAGATTTTTTATGGCGGCGCAAAGGCTGCTTAGACGCTAATAGAATTAAAATATTACAACATATGAAAAGAAGGAACAAGGAAGGTGACGAAGAACAGAGAGGCTCAGAAGCAAAAAAAACTTCACAATATCAAAAAGTCTTCGTGTGTTGTTTGTTTTGTACTCATAGTGATTTTTTTAATGACATAAACACCCTTGAGTCTTACTTCCACGTCGGATTATTGACTGTGCAACAGCTAGTCAAAGATAATAATGTTTCAGTAACCGAGCGATATAAGTTGTAGTGTTCCCATTTAAAATGTCAAGTCTTTAATTTTAGTTTTTTATTTTGTCTCATAAAGTCCGATTTAGTCAGGAAAAATGTTTGAATTTTCTTTTGGTTTTAAATGTTTGACGAAAGATTCCGAATTTTTTAGACGAAATAATACTACTGTCAATTTTATAATGTTAGTTTGTTGGTTAATTCTTTGAATTTACTACACGTTTGAGACATGATTTACTATGTGAANGATTTTGTCTCAAGTCCGATTTAGTTAGGAAAAATGTTTGAATTTTCTTTTGGTTTTAAATGTTTGACGAAAGATTCCGAATTTTTTAGACGAAATAATAGTACTGTCAATTTTATAATGTTAGTTTGTTGGTTAATTCTTTGAATTTACTACACGTTTGAGACATGATTTACTATGTGAAATGTTTTTTTGGTATGTATCCTACTTTTGTTTCACAGTTCATGTAAAATGAAACAAGATTTGACTTCAAATGTCTCTTTCCATCATTATTTTAATTTTTTCCAATATTCCTTTTTTATTCTTGTTTCACATGTGTCTTTTAAATGTTTAGAGAAATTATTTTAAAGATGTCTCAAGGTTTAGTTGACTCATTCAAACCTGCATCACAATAAAAATTATTTAGAGGAATATATCAAAATATCATAAGATTAGTTCATGTTACAAATTTTAAATGTCGAAATGCCATAAATTAAAAAGTGAAAATGTTTATTTATTTTTTAATAAATTTTTTAAAATAATAACATCAAAACTTTCATCTTGATCAAATAATAATTAAAAAAAAATTAGTCAAATTTTTTTATTAAATTACCGTAACACCTATAAAATACTCCTCTAAAATTCCTAAAATAACGACAAAACTTTCATCTTGATCAAATAAAATAAAATTTCGTCTTCATCCCACAAAACTTTTCATCTTCATCAATTCTCAAGGTTTTTATCTCAAAGCCCTAAATCACGTTTTCATCTCCAATACCTAAATCGCGCTTTAAATCACTAAGTTTTTACATAAAAATTTGCATTAGCTTATGGTCTTGTAAAATATTTTTTTGCTAATATGAATTCTGAAGTTTTTTTTTTGACATAGATGAATTCTGAAGTATTTAGGTTATAGAAATATCCAAAAACAAAAAAGATTTGAGATGATAAATAGTTAAATATAAAATTGGGAAATGTAGTTAATATGATTATGATAGTTTGGGAGACAAGACAATACTATAAATGAATCAAGACAACATATCATAATTATGTATAATAAAATGAACATAGATAAGTTGACAAACATTAGGTTCATCATCGACCATTCATTTTGTAAAAATTTATGTCTTCCCATAAAAAAGAAAAAACATAATAGTAATTTAAAAATCATAGTTAAAAAAACCAAAGAAATTAAAAAGAAAATCCAAAATCTACCCAACCAAAACCAAAACCAAAACCAAAACTGAACCACTCTAAATACAGTGCTTATAATAAAAGACATTTACAGAGGGTAGGGAATTACAGTTGTGCCATTGTCGGAAATAGCAATGTTGGGGCGATCTGCGATTCACAGAGCGGGAGGTTTCCGTGCGGAGAATTTGGGGCAAAATGCAGTGAACTTGATGGGTAATATAGGCTTCTCGTTGTTCGTGTTGGGAGTACTAGTGTTCACCATCATCGCCGCCACTTACGAACCAGAAGACCCTCTTTTCCACCCATCCGACAGAATCACCACTTTCCTCACTTCCACTTCCAACGCCACCCTCAGATCCGACGACTCTGTGGTTCGTACCGGCGAAGATTTCATGGCGGCTAATCAGACAGCTTTCGCCTCTTTTATTAATATCACCGACGTTGAAGTTGAAGCCACCAACAACACTGAGGAGCTGGATTGCGATGTGAATACTCCACTTGACTGCAAAGATCAGGAGGTGTTTCATCTCATGATGAAAGCTACTATAGACAAGTTCAAAGACATACATTTTTACAAATTTGGAAAGCCTGTTCCTGGTGAAGCTCCTGGTTCTTGCGATATGGCTTGGCGTTACAGGCCTAAGGATGGCAAGACTGCTGCTTTCTACAAAGACTATCGGAGGTTTGTTATTCGTAAGTCTGGGAATTGTACTCTCACTCTTGTAGCTATTGGTGATTACCATTCTGGTTTGAATGCACGTAAGAGGAAGAAGAACCAGAAACCCGGGTTTGAGAAATCCAAAGATGACTTCTCCCTGCCTCTCGTTGGCGAAGCGGTCAATGATTCACTACCTACGGTTCAGTCAGACAACGCGTTTGTAACCGGGAAGTATCTAGTTTATGTGGGTGGGGGAGATAGGTGCAAGAGCATGAACCATTTTCTATGGAGTTTCTTGTGTGCTCTTGGAGAAGCACAGTATCTCAACCGTACATTGGTTATGGATTTGACGTTGTGTCTTTCTTCTGTCTACACATCCTCTGCTCAGAACGAGGAAGGGAAAGACTTCCGCTTTTACTTTGATTTCGAACATTTGAAAGAAGCGGCTTCTGTCTTGGATGAAGTTCAGTTTTGGGCGCAGTGGGGGAAACTTCACAAGACTAAGAAGAATGCTCTGAGCCTTCATCTCGTCGAGGACTTTAAGATCACCCCCATGAGTCTTGCTGGTGTCAAAGATAATTTGATTATGAGGAAGTTTGGGTCTGTAGAACCAGACAATTATTGGTACAGGGTTTGCGAAGGAGATGCAGAATCTGTTGTACAAAGGCCCTGGCATCTGTTATGGAAATCTAAAAGGTTGATGGAAATCGTCTCTGCGATTGCATCAAGGTTAAATTGGGACTATGATGCAGTGCACATCGAAAGAGGAGAGAAAGCAAGAAACAAGGAGCTGTGGCCTAATCTCGAAGTGGATACTTCTCCGAGCTCTCTCTTGTCGACATTGAAGGATAAAGTAGAAGAGGGAAGGAATCTCTACATTGCAACAAATGAAGCAGACTTATCCTTCTTCAAGCCTTTGAAAGACAAGTATGCCACTCATTTTCTGGACGATTACAAAGATCTGTGGGATGAAAGCAGCGAGTGGTATTCAGAGACGACAAAGCTTAATGGAGGCAATCCGGTTGAGTTTGATGGTTACATGAGAGCATCTGTTGACACAGAAGTATTCTTGAGAGGTAAGAAGCAGGTTGAAACATTCAATGATCTCACAAATGACTGCAAAGATGGAGTTGGGACTTGCAACGTGGCATCTACTTAATCTCAGTCCTCTGTTTACTGCTCTAGCAATCTTGTTCCGCTTGTTTCCAGTTTTTTCCATGTACGATATCTTAGTATTTTCCATAACTGTTGATTTGTCTCATGTTGTGAAATTCGGGATAAAGTTTGTCAATTTTAGTGTTTTTCATTCGAGTACTCAAACGTTCGTTGGTAAATAAGCTGCAATCAGTTTGTAAGATGCTGTGTAGAAATCTGATTTGTCTACAGGGTCCTCTTGGAACGGGTAAAACCACGAGTATTTTGTCTCTTGCTCACGAGCTCCTTGGACCGAATTATAAGGAGGCTGTTCTGGAGTTGAATGCATCTGATGACAGGTATGTTTATACGTGATAATGCCAGTCACCAATGCGATTTTAATGTTGGATGTTTTCCTTGTTTGGTTTCTTATTTTTCTGTTATGGTGTAGGGTTATCGATGTTGTTAGGAACAACATTAAGATGTTTGCGCAGAAGAATGTAACACTTCCTCCAGGGCGTCATCATAAGGCTGTCTTTCTCGATGAAGCTGACAGGTTGGTACTGCTAAGTTGTGTGGCTTTTACTTCAGTCTTTTTTTAATTTACGCCAGTCATATGTTTTTCTGATTGCTTTGTTAAATCAGCATGACATCTGGAGCACAACAAGCGTTGAGGAGAACGATTGAAATTTATTCAAACTCTACGCGGTTTGCACTTGCTTGCAACACATCAGCAAAGATTATTGAACCTATTCAGAGTAGATGTGCTTTAGTTCGATTCTCTAGGCTATCCGATCAGCAGATACGAGACCGTCTCTCGGTGGTGGTTAAAGCAGAGAGTGTATGGATTTTGCCACTTATCTTTATATACATGTGTACTTACTGCAATTTTCCACATTTTTAATTCCCGTCTTCTTAATCTCTCAAGGTTCTGTGTTTACCTGAGGTCCTCGATGCGATTATACTCACAGCTGATGGTGACATGAGGCTAGCGCTGAACAACGTTTATAAGGTTTTATACAAAACCTTATTTCACTTAGCTGATGAAACACATTGTCATCAACTTTGTAAACAAGGGAGGGAGAGAACATGTTAATGGTCTTTGACCAGTTTGGTTAGTGGGGGACTTTAGGAGGGTTACCAGTTGTTAGATTTTGATTGGTGAATCAAGGGAACAATAAAGAGAAAAATTGAGTTTGATGCTTGTCATAATTATAGATCTCTTCACGTATCATAATCATCCTTTTCCTTTTCAGGTCTGTGACAAGCCTCATCCCCCTTCATGTCAGGAACATAGTTAGCAATGTGTTGGAAAGTAAGTTTGACGATTTTTTGTCACGGCTTAAAGCAGCTCTATGATCTGGGATACTCGCCAACCGACATTATCACAACCCTTTTCCGTATAATAAAGAGTTATGATATGCCTGAGTATCTGAAACTTGAGTTTATGAAGGTATGCATCTGATTCTTCTTCACTTCTCAAAATATCTTACTCTGCTTTTTTTGGTCTAAAATTTATATTGTTCTTCAGGAAACTGGATTTGCACATATGAGAATCTGTGATGGAGTTGGATCATACCTTCAGCTATGTGGTCTTCTCGCTAAGTTAGCCATTGTTCGTGANATGTGGTCTTCTCGCTAAGTTAGCCATTGTTCGTGAAACAGCTAAAGCAGCTTAAGTCGGTTAAACTCTACTCATCTCTAGGAATGAACCGGGCCTGGTTTTATGTTTAATCTGGTTATCTAGATTTGAATTGCTTGGGAATGTTTCTGAATACTATCTTTGAATCTTAATCCTAACCATTTTGATATTTTATTATCACAGACAAAAGATCTGACAAATACTTATTCGGAATACACAAAATACTTATTCGGAATACACAAACTGAAACAATGTTACAAACAACATCTACAAGATGAATGGTTAATTCTTCTTTGTAAAATTTCAAATCTGTTTATGGAGTTCTATAACGCAATACGAGTAGGCATAACATATGATTTCACANTATGATTTCACAATGAAGAAAGCCGGAATCAGAAGCTAGAGTCTTGATCTGACAACTTTCATTTCATGTCCTCCATTCATCTGCCATGTGACTGCTAAAAAAACGACATTCTAACTCACATTCATCTGCCATGTCGATGAAATCTACCACAATGATACCCTGATATCTCTCAGCCGAATCTCCCTTGCAATCTGAATCATGATTGTGTCAGAGTATTTCTAATAAATGCTTTCAAAGATCAGCATATTTCCAAACTTTAGTATACTTCAAGGAGAACAACACAAGACAAGAAGACCTCAGACACTGACTCGTTCTCCCGGTTACATTTTTCCTAAGGCATTCATTAATCATCCTAGGGTCATATACGCGTGTATTCTGACCTCATAAATAATCATTAAGGCACTTTTCACAGGGAGAAGTTATGCCGCACAAGGTTGGTGAATGAATATGTAAAATTAAGCAGACAAAATTGTATCACATGCCTGTCTGGCAGCAGTAAGTTTAACTTCCAAAACAGCTTTCTCCTGTGAATTACCCTGACCGAACATTCCATGTCCTCCGTTCTCATCAATAGAGACCAATGCCTTCAATCACTAAAGAACCTCCATTGAGAAGTGAAACTCTGCAAGAGCCAAAAGATCATTTACATGAAGATATCTGCAAATAACATGGAGGGTCATAACTCCACAACAGTACAGTGTCACCAACTTCATACCTTTTACTGAGAATGCCTTCTATCTCTTCCTCAATGTCATATAAATAAAAAAGAGGATACCCTTATGATGTAATTCCACAAAGATCAGGTGCCATATCCTGCTGGTAGTTTGTGACCTGGAAACAAATACCAGTTAGTGAAATGGTATGCATATAGTATCTACTTTCTTCTGTAAGCCATTCTAGATTATGGCAAGCGTTACCGGAGTTGTGTTAGAATCAGGATTGTAGAACTAATTTGATTTATTTGTTAAAACTGGAATCACAGGAACTGAGGATTTTGACAATGGAGCTCCTCCCACTCCACTTTATCACCCACATAAAACCTCTCATACATCTCCTACACATCCTATATAGATTGAAGCTCATGAAACAACACTACTTAAACTATAGTTCCACAATCCAAACGAGCTCGCATAATAATTGAAGAAAGCAGAAACACAGTAGTTCAAACATGATATGTTTTTGGCCCACTTACCTTGTTCTGCGCAGACCCAAAGCACAAGCTGAGCTGAAACCTCTTATCTGTTGAACAAGTTAGCATTTTTACATCTAAGTTATGTTTAGCCATTTCAGGAAGAGCAAAAGACAATACGCGTGCCAGGTGTATGATAAAATGCCCCAATGAAAAGAACTCGAGAGGAAACAGAAAAGATGAAAAGGATGTTCATCAGTAGCGCCGGAGAGATATGGATTGCTCCGATCCCAGAAACTGTTAATAACGTAAACTGAAATTCGAAATTCGCCGGGGTTTTAATCGGATAAAATTTAACGATATAAGTTGTGTTCTATTTATATGTCAGGTCTTTATTTTTTTAGTTTTTGTCTCAGTCCGATGTAGTAGTTAAAACAATGTTTGAATTTTCTTTTGGTTTTGAAAATGTTTGTAACGAATTCTTGAGACAAAATAGTAGTAATGTGGGTTGCTACAAAAACAAA
Organism: Aurinia saxatilis; assembly: GCA_900406295.1. Taxonomy (NCBI): domain Eukaryota; kingdom Viridiplantae; phylum Streptophyta; class Magnoliopsida; order Brassicales; family Brassicaceae; genus Aurinia; species Aurinia saxatilis. Next base: position 15,126 of record OVAP01003564.1, read on the forward strand.
AAATAGTAGTAAATTGATTTTATGATAACTAAATGAATATAATGAAAAGTTATAAACTATAAATTATTTTCAAGTTTAACAAAAATATTAGTTTTAGCTGAATCTTCTTTGAAGAAGAACATCCCTAA
>OVAP01003567.1:0-16361 GCA_900406295.1 Aurinia saxatilis
GCAAATGCGACGCAAATTTGCGAGGAAAGACCGTCGTCGCAAAATTTCCTCTCAAATGGCGTGTTTTCTTGTAGTGACGATTGAAGAGATATGACTGTTTTAGTGAAGACATTTCATTCTGGCGAGCAAACAGAGTAGGCCGAGAATGGGCTTGGTGTCGAAGACACCCACAAAGGTGTCGAACAACACCCCTTCAAAAACAGCAAAGAAAACTTTCCTTTTATTGCACAAACCGCCCCAGAACTTATGGAAAGTCTACAGAAGACCCAAAACGTGTTTTAGGTGTATATATACTTGTGTTTAGGTTTAGTTTTCAGATATTTTAAATTCTTTTGAGACTCAAGCAAGGAGATTATTCAAGAGCTTTTAGGGAGAAGATTCTATTCATATAGAAGATTTCTGAACCCTCGTTATTTATTTATTGAATTCTCTTTTCATGCTTACTTCTTTCATCATGTTGATTGTTTCAATTAATATGTATGAGTAGTTTGCTTGTTAGGCTTATGATAGTTCTAGGGTTTATGATGAATTGATAGTTTAGGATAATTATTAGAGGAATCATATTGTAGTTCTTCATATAAAATTGTGTTTAATGCTTGTTCTAACTTGATCACCTAGAAACTTGATTATAAGTTGATTAATTGATGCTACATCATAATTAATTGCTGGAATTATCTTAGATGAGCAAAATACCTATCTGCAAAGAAATTTGGTTTATGGATTTTGTGAACTTATTGAACTTATGATTAATGCTTGTTTTTATTCATAGAATTTGCAAAGAAATTTGGGATTCTAGGATTTAGACATAGATAATCTTTTGCAACGACAGTTGGTTGATTTTACATTAGTGATTCATGTTCTAGAACAGATCTTAACCATCCTCTACTTAATATTTTATCTATAAATTTCAGATTTCCCAAAGAATTACCCATGACCTACCTTTTGTTTTATTGATTTAAAAAACCCATTCTCTACAGCTTTAATTAATAGTTATTCATTAGTCATATTTATTTAAACTGCAAAGTTTTAATACTTAAATTTATAGACAACTTAAAGTCTCTGTGGATTCGATCCCTAAGTATTAGTACTAATTAACTGTACTCCTGCAGTTAGCTCTTAGGGGAAATTTGAGCATATCAGCAAAAAACCGAGTTTTATAGAAAGCCTTGATTTTGTACAAACACGTAAAAAAGAGTTTTCCCGCCCTAATCGTAAAATTTTCCCGCCAAAATTATGGACATTTAAAAAAAAATTAAATATGCTACTAAAAATAATTTGGTAATTATTTAGTTGTAAAACTAAAATTAAATCATAAAATAGCTATTAATATATACTCATGTCCTTTTTAGTCTTTTACTTAATTTCAATCCAAATGTTAAAACCAAACTCACAAACAAACAATATTCCATCTAGATTAAACATCCAAATTGAATAACAAAATTGAGAAACGAACACCATTTGGATGCTCAATCCAAATGCTCCATCCAGACTGAGCATCCAGATTGAGATTGTAGATTGACAAACGAACAGGGCCATTCTCCTTGCTTTTTTACCCAATTTAAAGCAGTTGGGGACATACATAAACTCAATTGGAGAGTCAAAAGAGAAAGATACATAAACACAAGTCACAAGTTACTGCTATTAGTCCTATGAGCGAGCCAGACAGCTCTGGCAGTGATGCAAGTTTTGGACAGCCAGATACATAAAACATTTTCAACACACAAAGATCTTTGATGCAATTTGGTATTTTCACAATATCTGCTCCACTTCGTTTTGTAAGCATTTTGGCTGTATATGGCGATGAATAGACACTGCCATACACGTTGAGAATCTGAAGCTGGGACCAAAGCCTAACTGATTTAGGCAATTCTTCTACCATTGTATCTAAGATTACAAGGGATTTGATGTTCCTGGAAAGATCAGGAATTTTTCCCAACTGACCGCATCCCAACATCCTGATGCCAAGTTGATGCGATTTGGAACAGCTTGAAATTTATGCAGAAGTTCATCTCCAATGACTCTGGTTTATGAAGATTTTGAATAGAAGAAGGAATCTCTAACAAACTAGAGCAAGCGAACAAATTCAATACCTCGAGATTTATAGCACTCGAAAGATCTGGGAGTTTCTTCAAATTTATGAACGCTAACAAATCCATCTTCTTGAGGTTTGCAAGTGGCTGAATGTAAATCAACACAACAGAGGAAAGATAACCATTAGCACGTGACGGGAAAGTACATACTTAAAGCTATTCAGAGTGAGCAAATATGTAAACCAACCTGGGTTCCTTCCCAAAGCTTCTCGAGTTCGTTATATCGCAAATTGAGTTCCACAAGGTATTCTGGCCTAAATGTATGAGGAAAACACTTTTTAGGATACACCTCCCAATGTAATAACCTTAGATGAGGTGGAAAATCCATGTCCTCAGGTACATGCACTCTATCATTTGTATCAGATATCGTCTTGTAGATGTTGAGAAATCAAAGATTACACATATTTTTAAACGCTGATGTGCTTATATACACGTTTGAGATTGTGGACAGATCAAAAGATATACCCATCACACTTGTACGAGCCTAAACCAAATTCCGTATTAAAGAAAAACTTAGTTAAATAATACTCTCTCTGTTTGCATTTATAAGCAGTTTTGGCTAAAAACACGTTTATTAAGATAATATTCACTTTTCACAATTTCTATGAAAAAGCATTTTCTGTCTCTACATTTAATTAAAAGAAACTATTACAGAGTAATTATTACTTCAAAGATCACATTTAAAGGAAACAATAATAACTTTGGAGTATTTTTTTATTTTCTTAAAAAAAAAGAAAGGCAAACATCACATTGACACAATTTTTGGAGAAAAACTAGGAGCCAAAATTTTATCAGTTTGAACTAAAAAATCAAAATTTTACAATGGAGCCAAAATATAAAAATTCTAAGGGTTTTAGTGCCTATATAAACCACATCATAAAAAATGGTCACTCAATCTTTTTTATAGTTTACAGTTTTGATTTGAATGTTCCAGTTTCAGTTGGTGAGAGTGGAGTTTTATTTGATTTAAATGAATTTCCATCAGAAGAAGAAAATCATGGCCATCCAATTACTTCTGGTAACATTTTTTTCTTAAAATTTTCTCATAATTTGCCAAATCTTTTTCCAGCTTATAACATGATTATTAAGTGTTGGGCATTATTAGGAATGTTTAATTATTTTCTAATTATGCTGTCAATTTGTTGACGTAATTTCAACCCAGAGATATAGAAATTAAAAAGTGTCAATTTGTTGACGTAATCTCAACCTTGTTCCTAATTTCTGGTCTTCTTTGTTCATATCATATCTCTGGATAAATAGATGCTTTTTTGTTTGGTCGGTTGATCTGATTATTATTTTTTTTTGTGTGTGGCTAAATCATCCTTTGTTTCTTAGAAGTTTTATTTATTTATTTGGTGTCATGTTATGAATCTTACAATGCTAGATTTCACACGTTCAATTTTTTTGTTCTTATTTTTTCTTAAAAATTCTTTAATTTTTTTAACAGAAGATGAAGATGTATCTCAAGATCAACCAAATGTACAAAAAACCAGAAACAATTTGTCAGATGAGAAGAGACAGGAGATCTTTAGTGCACTGTTAGAGAGGAGTATTAATGGCGAGTTGGCAAGACATGTAACAAGAGATGTTTCTTATCAGTTTTCAGTGCATATACAAATGGTACAAAGGATTTGCGAAGTATTAATGGCGAGTTGGCAAGACATGTAACAAGAGATGTTTCTTATCAGTTTTCAGTGCATATACAAATGGTACAAAGTATTTGCGAACGAGCTAAAGAAACGGCCAATAGTGGAAAAGTGAATGTATCTCATCGGAGGACGGGGAATTGTGGTCGCAAAAGAATCTCAATTGAGCCAACTCAAATTTCTAATTTTCCATTACGCAAGCGAACAACTATGAGATCGATGTCTATGGTTATGGGTGTGAGTCTTACAACATTATTCAGAAGAAAGAAAGAAGGGCTTTTTCGATGTCATACTAATGCTCTCAAACCAAATTTGAACGAAGCCAATATGAAAGGTAGGCTACAATTTTGCATCTCTATGTTGGATAAAAATACTCTCCCTCATGAACCGAAGTTTGCTAATATGTACAACATGGTTCATATCGATGAGAAATGGTTCTATATGACGAAGAAGACCGAGAAATATTATCTACTTTCGTCTGAAGAAGAACCATATCGTACATGCCAAAGTAAGAATTTCATCGGAAAAATAAAGTTATTAGCAATTATGGCTCGTTCACGGTATGATGAGGAAGGAAATGAGGTATTTTCTGGAAAAATTGGAATATTTCCATTTGTTACTATGCAGGCAGCTAAGAGAAAATAAAAATAGAGATGTAGGAACGTTATAACTAAAAAGCATTAACTTGTGTCAAGAGAGAAGATATAAGAGCATGCTTGATTGAAAAAGTTCTACCAGTTATTTATGAGAAGTGGCCAACGGAAGATCGAGGAAAGACTATCTTTATTCAACAAGATAATGCTAGGACACATGATGAGTGTGACGATCAATTCCAAGAAGCTGCATCAACAAATGGTTTTGATATTCGTTTGATGCGTCAACCGCCAAACTCGCCGGATCTAAACATTTTAGACCTCGGATTTTTCAATGCCATTCAGTCGATACAACACAAAGAATGTCCAAAAACTATGGAAGATCTTGTTCGTGTGGTAGAAGAGTCTTTTGAAAAATACCCGACAAACATGGTAAACAAAATCTTCTTGACTCTTCAATCGTGTATGCATGAGATTATGGAAATTGGAGGATCAAACAAGTACAAAATACCACGTAAGAAGAAATATGTATTGGACGAAGATGGCCTTCTTCCTACACAATTAAGGTGTGATACTATGTTGTTTCAAAGTGTGATGAACAAACTTAGTTCATCGGAATAGTGAAGGGGAGCTGTTACTCCATTAAATTCTTGTTTGCTTAGTTCATCGGAAGAATGAAGGGGAGCTGTTTTTACTCTTGGTCTGTTTTTTAGTTTGTCGGCTTGTGTGTAACTGATCATCTTAATCTTTAAGCTTTAATTAAATTTTTGTTGTTGGTGTGTTGTTTGTATTACTGTCTTAAAAACGTATTGTCTTCTTCTTCCTTCCTTCTTCTCTTTTCTCTTTTAGAGTTCTGAAAAAATGAACACTCAAATGAAGAAGTCTCTCTTCTCAACCGTGACGATTTTCATCACCATTATCTGCTTTCCGATTTTAACCAACGGTTTAGGTTCCAGTTCAATTTACACTGTAAACTCTGGTTTGAGCACCGTCTGAGCTATAATCTCCGGCAAGCCGGCGCAGCGTGTGCTCTGTTATGACACGCGTGTCAACACCACCATGACTCTATCCCCCGGTGTTTCTTTCTCCTCATCTCCAGCGGGGATAGTTTCCTCTGCGGGATTCGCTCGGGTGGATACAGTCTTCTGTTTTGGTCAACTCTCTCTCAATCGGAAACTGTATGAACACTCAAAGAAATATGGAATGTGTTAATTATAACAGAGCATGTTACAAGGTCTTTATACAAGAGTTTAGTAAGTTAGGTGGAGAGATGTTAGGGATATACAAGGGATATGACTAACAACTATGATAACTGTTTAGATAAGATATGCCTAACTACTATCGTAACTGTCAGATACTATTCTATCTCCAATACGCCCCCTCAAGATGATCGACCTATAGAGAGACCAATCTTGTCATTGAGATACTGAAGTCTTGGTCGAGGCAGGGGCTTGGTTAAGGCATCAGCGAGCTGATCAGCAGAACAAACATGTACAACTCGAAGAAAACCCGATTGAACAAACTGTCGAACAAAATGATAATCAAGTGCCACATGCTTCATCCGTGAGTGAAACACCGGGTTGGCACTGAGGTATGTGGCACCCACATTGTCGCAGTAGATAACCGGTTGAGAAGATGAGGTAAGGCCAAGTTCACCCATCAGGTAAGAGACCCAACGAAGTTCTGAGGCAGCATCAGCAATAGCTTTGTACTCCGCTTCTGTGGATGATCGAGCAACAGTCCTTTGTTTACGAGAAGACCAGGAGATAGGATGAGAGCCAAGGTAAACAATGTATGCACCAGTGGAAGTGTAATCATCACGGTCGCCTGCCCAGTCAGCATCAGAGAAGGCATGAAGACGCTTGGTGTTGTTGCGGCTCAAAAAAATACCTTGGTCACGAGTACCAGAGAGATAGCGAAGTACACGCTTAGCAGCTTGCCAGTGATTATCAGTAGGCTTATGCATGAACTGAGATAACCGATTGACTGCGAAAGCAACAACAGGACGAGTCAATTGCAAATACTGAAGGCTCCCAACTACTGTTCTGTATTCAGTACCATCCACAAGAGGTGTGCCTGAAGTAAGCTGCAGTGAGCAGTTTGAGGCCATGGGAGTGGTAACAGGATTCGCAGTAAGCATATTGGTACGAGCTAGGAGATCTGTGATGTACTTCCTCTGCGTTAGCAGCAGACCTTTGTCAGAGCGGGTGGCTTCAATTCCCAAAAAATAGTCCATCTCCTCAAGATCTTTGAGGGCAAATCTGTTGCTCAACAGCTGAATAAACTGTTCTACCTTCGCCGAGTTGTTACCCGTGATAATGATATCGTCCACATACACGAGCAAGTAGATGGTGAGACCAGCCGATTGCAGAATAAACAGGGAGGCGTCTGATTGAGAATTGACAAAACCAGAGGCAAGAAGAAACGTCTTAAGTTCCATATACCACGCGCGTGGGGCTTGTTTCAGTCCGTATATGGCCTTGTGAAGTTTACAAACATATTGTCGGGATCAATAAAACCAGCAGGTTGAGCCATGTACACCTCTTCCTCAAGCTTGCCTTGTAAAAAGGCATTGCTAACATCCAATTGCCTTAGGACCCAATCATGTTCAACAGCATGACCTAAAACCAAACGAGATCGTGTGATTTAGCACAAGAGCTCTGATACCATGTATGAACACTCAAAGAAATATGGAATGTGTTAATTATAACAGAGCACGTTACAAGGTCTTTATACAAGAGTTTAGTAAGTTAGGTGGAGAGATGTTAGGGATATACAAGGGATATGACTAACAACTATGATAACTGTTTAGATAAGATATGCCTAACTACTATCGTAACTGTCAGATACTATTCTATCTCCAATAGAAACAACCAAATTTGTGCCACCGTCAACGAAACCAATAATATATGAAAATATTATGAACTTTATAGAAAAGCACGAACAACTTTGTTTGTTCATAAGTCATAAGTTTTCTTATTTCATTTAGTTTGTATTTCAAAATATTATGAACATAATAATTCATCAACTTCACAATAGTGGTGGGAGAGAGAATTAGTTGATGCGGCGAGGATGAACATGTTCATCACAATATTCAAGTTTTTTTTATTCAATTACTTTTTTCTACTGAGTAAATCGATTTGATAGATTTATTGTGTTCTTCTCACATACATTCATTATTTCATTCATATTAATAAAGCAAAGCATCAATAGCCATAGAAAAACCAAAACAAAAAAAATTATTTAAAACACATAAAAAGATACCAATATTAAAAAGACTTAGGCGCATTAATCCTCAATATCTCCAATATAGTGTCTTCAATTTCTCGGTCTGGATGAAACTCTCCAATATTATAATGGATCATCTTATTCAAATCAAATGGACGAGTGAACATTTGTAAATTTGATTCTGATAGGTGAATCTTTTGAATATTTTCTGGTTTGTTTTTTTTTTGTATATTTTTTTCTGTTTGTTCCATAGTTTTATTAAAAGAAAAAAAAGGGAAAAAAATTGGACTGAGAATTAACTACTACAATCATTGGTTTTTATAGTACAAGATTTGGTAAGATTTTGTAGTGATATTTAATAAATCTTGTTGACTACTACTAGCATTTCATAAAGTTTTTGGAAGCAACAATATTTAAAAGCATGTTTACTTTTCGTATTGGGCTTTTAAAATTGCTTATATTTTGAAACAAGAAAAAACCCTTAAAACTGCTTATAAATTGAAACAGAGGGAGTAGGTAAGATCTATTTGAGTCTTTGCCAAATGACGCTGTTTAACAGATACATTAAAAAAGGAAAAGAACTTACAGAATTATTTTCGAGGACGACAGTAATCTCATCATTATCGACTAGGATTTGGCGTTTCCAAGGCTCTTGTCTTTAAACCGCTTGTCTACCCACTTGTCTTAGTAACTTGTGCATCACTATATTTTCTTTGGTGGATATTTGTATGAGAGATTTATACGCAAGGGCTTCTAACCCAAGCCTGATCATGCTTTTCGTAGTTGAAGAAGAATGCAATGAGGAGAAATAGCCATTGATTGTCCTCAGGCAAATTTCCGTACCCAATTTTAAGTACTTCCACGATATCTCGACTAACGCTAATATCTAGCTGGTGCAATATACCTTCCCAGTCATCAGCTTTCTTTCTGCGTAAAGATGAACCCATGACACGGAGACCCAAAGGTAAGTTGCTGCAAAGCTTTGTTACTCTTTCGACAAACTTTTCAAAATTGGGTGTTGAGTTCTGCATAAAGGCATATCTAGAAACGATTTCAAGAGCTTGTTCTTCAGTTGGGAAACCCACATGGTATGCATTCTTGATATCATGTTGTTTCAAAAGCTCTTGATTTTCCGTAGTTATGATAATCCGGCTTCCCGGACCAAACCAGTTGGTGCTTTTAGCCAAAGCCTCAAGTTGCTACAGATTATCCACATCATCAAGAATGATAAGAACTTTTTGGTCGAATAGCCTTTCCTGTACTGCACCTAAATGGTATATCTTCATACCATCATGGTTTAAAATCTTAGAAAGAAGTTGTTGTTGAAGACTGAGCTTCAAACCATTCTCATCAAGACCACTATTACAGCTTCCCCTAAGATTCTCCATAAAATAAGTAAGCTGAAAACTGCTAGCGATGTAAAGAAATCACCTCAATAGTGCCTAGCACTAGCCCAAGACCGTAATACCCGAGAGACTCGAAAGAAATAAAAGACTCTCTAAGTATGATGAAGAAATACTTGAAAGACTTTTAGAAATTTGGATAAATTATAAATATTGGACACTCTTTATGTAAGAACACTCTCTTGTGAACACTGTTTATTAACTCACTCTTTATTGCTTTCTTCAAGTTTTCTATTTGTTACAAATGAGAGGGGTGAGGAGGTATTTATAGCCTCTCAAGTTACAACTCTCATATACTCCGGATTATTCTACAACATTATCTAAATAAGTATATAGATTATTATCACACACTATTCTAGATTTTTCTACTACATTATCTAGAGTTTATTACATATTCATCTAGACTTTTCTTATCCTAATATCTAGATATTTATCTAATAGAATTCTAGAGAAATTCTAGAACTTGGGCTTAATTTTGGGCTTCATCTTATTTATTTATAAACCCAAAAACTAAGCTGACCCAAAATCAATTTTAATTTCAATACTCCCCCTTAAAATTGATTTTGTCAACCAACCCGAGCTTTGAGCGAAGTGACTCGAATTGGCCCTTTGGTAACGACTTGGTGAAGATATCAGCAACATTGTCCTCGCTTCGAACCTCCAATGCTTCAATAGTTCCATCAAGCACCTTCTCCCGTATGAAGTGATGCTCCAACTCGATATGTTTTGTCCTTGCATGAAACACAGGATTGTTAGCCAATTTGATCGCACTTTGATTATCTCCATAGATGGCGGTTGGCTTATTGATTGACTCGAACAAATCTTTAAGGAGCCTCCGAAGCCATATACACTCTTGAGCAGCGAGTGTTGAAGCTTTATACTCCGCCTCTATGGTAGACAACGACACCGTTTCTTGCTTCTTACTGCACCATGAAATGCATGTGTCTCCACATAAAAACACATAACCTGAAGTTGATTTTCTATCATCCAAATCTCCACCAAAGTCAGCATCTGTGAAACCATGGATAGAAACCTTGGCATTGTACTTCTACACCAAACCCATGCCAAGAGTTGTTTTCACATATTTCAAGATCTTCTTTGCCGCTTCTAGATGTGGCTTCCTTGGTGCCTGCATAAACCGACTTACAAGACCTACCGCAAAGGCAATATCAGGTCTTGTAATGGTTAAGTATAAAAGACTTCATACAAGAGAGCGGTAAGGTCGATGATCGGGTAATAAGGATCCTTCATTGCGCTTGAGCTTTATGTTTACGTCCATCGGAGTAGTACATTGCATAACTTTGTCAGTTATGCCGACCGATGAATATTCCATCCTTTACTCTTTCAACCTCCAAACTGAGAAAGTTATTCAACTCCCCTAACTTCTTCATTTCAAACCTTACCGACATATCTTCTTGCAGACGAGCTATTTCATCACCATCATTTCCGGTAATTATCATATCATCCACGTAAAGAAGGAAAATTACGTGGACTCCTCCCTTCTTCTTGAGGAAAAGACTCGGATCAGAATTTGATGCCTCATATCCGCAAAACTGAAGGAATTGACCAAGCTTTTCATACCAAGCTCGTGGAGCTTGTTTCAACCCGTATAAATCCTTCTTAAGTTTGCACACATGATTAGGATGATCATGTGACTCGAAACCAAGTGGTTACTCCATAAAGATACTCTTATCAAGCTCACCATATAAGAAGGCATTCTTCAAATCTAGTTGCCATAACTTCCAACCAAAACTTGCAGCTAAAGATAAGAGTGCGCGTACCATAGTCATCTTCGCCATTGGACTAAAAGTTTCAGCATAGTCTTCTCCATACTTCTGAGAGAAACCCCGAACAACCAGCCTTGCCTTAAATCTATCAACGCTTCCTTCGGCTTTGCGCTTGATCTTATACACCCATTTACAAGAAACGGGTTCGACATCCTTGGATTTTGGAACCAAATCCCAAGTTTCATTCTTCATAAGAGAATTCATTTCTTCCTTCATTTCGGTCTCCCACTCGCAAACTCCTTTTGCTTCATCATATGATGATGGCTCATCTTCATCCAAAGGAGATGCAAAGTAACATGAGTAAGTCGTGAAAAACTCTTCATCTCTGAACCGAGCACGCCTAACAATATTCCTTTTTGGCCGTTGATTAGCCATGGGACTATGTTCTGGTTCCTCCACTTGTTCTTGATTAATGCTCCCCTTTTCACCTTGTGTCTCCGTTTCAGAACTTCCATTCTCACATGGAATTTGAACAACTGGTTCAACAATCCTGGGTGAACCTCCACCTTCTTTTTCCACTAAGACTTGAGGTGGCCCATAGTATGAAGACTTCGTCAAAGAAAACATCACGAGACACAACATACCTAATTGTCTCCGGATCCATAAACCTCCAACCCTTCCTATGTTCGTCATAGCCGACAAATATGCATTTCTTCGCCTCTGACTCTAGCTTGGTTCGTTGAGAGTCGAACACATGGACGTAGAAGATTGATCCAAATATCCTGAGATGTTTCACCGTTGGCTTCTTTCCATGAACCATCTCATAAGGAGACTTCATATTGTTTGGACTTAATGGCATCCGGTTGATGACATAAGCTGCACAGTTCATGCCTTCCGCCCAAAAGGATTTAGGCAAATTCTTATCATGCAACCAGCTTCGACACGTCTCACTTAGATGTCGGATCTTCCTTTCTGCCACTTCATTTTGTTGAGGTGTATATGGACATGTAAATTCTCTCTTGATACCTTGATTTCTGCAAAAAGAGAAAAACTCCTTTGACATAAAATCTCCTCCATTGTCCGTCCTTAGGGTCTTGATCTTCCGACCCAATTCTCCTTCTGTGGTGAACTTTAACTCCTTAAACCTGGAGAACACTTCTGATTTCTCTCTCACGAAGTATACCCAGGTGTACCGTGAAAAATCATCAACGAACAACAACATATACCGAAACCCAGAATAAGACGCTATTCTTGTTGGACCCATCAAATCATTATGGATCCTGTCCAACAGAGCACTGCATCGTGAGGTGGAACTGTCAAATGGAACCCTATGTGACTTTCCATACCGACAACCTTCACAAAATTTCCCATCATCTTGAATCTTCAGCTTCGGGAGCCCATCAACCAAATTCTTGTTCACCATGACTTTGAGCTTAGTCATATTTATATGACCAAGCCTAGCATGCCATATAGAGGCACTGTAATTGGTACTCATCTTCTCAACATAAGAATTCGAGGCCGATAAAACATAGAGATCTTTAACTCTTGCTCCGGTATGAACCACGTCCACATTTAATTATTTAATATTTTTCAAGAATTTAACATCTCTTGGGCCAAATAAAACATACTTACTTGAGTTCACCGCATTCACCACAGAGAGAAGATTCTTCTTTACTCCAGGGACATGATATACATTCTTGAGAATGATTGGTATTTCGTCGTCTCCTTCAACGGCAACTGTCCCCTCCTTCTCAACTCGATGGAGAGAGTTATCCGCGGTAAATATGGCTTCTTTCCCATCATGGCTTTAAAGACTGGAAAATAACTTCTTGTCTCCGGTAATGTGATGGATACATCCAGAATCTACAATCCAATCATTTTTCAGATATTTGGTTGTAGGTTTACATGAGGATGCAACCTCCACCGTAAAACATTTCCCCCATCCTTCGTCTTCAATATGACCTTTTGATTCCGCCATATTTGTTTCCTTCAACTTGAATCGACAATCCTTTTTGAAATGCCCATGTTTCCCACACCGGTAGCACTTGAATCGTTTCTTGTCTTCCATGGAAGATCCTTCTCTTCCATCACAATTTTTAGACCCACCATCCTTAGGTTTCGCCTTAAGATTTTGGTGTCTCCGAGCTACAAAAGCACTTCCCGTATCATTATGAACTGTAACTCCAGCCATTTGTGTAGCTAGTGATTCTTGCGAAGCGAGCAAATTTTCAAATTCCTCCAAGGAAGGTTGTGTGGCCCATCCTTGAACCGAAGTCACAAACGGTGTATACTCGGGTCGTAGACCTCGAATAATAGACCGCTTCAACCGAGCCTCTGAAATAGACTCCTCTGGATTTAGAGTATTAATTTGGGAGCAAAGATTTTTCACCTTCATAAAGAACTCCGAGATAGAAGACTCCCCCTGCTTCGCATTTGCTAGCTCATTCTCTAAAAATTGTAATAGAGCCTCGTTCTTCTTATTAAACAAACGTTCCAATGTCTGCCAAATAGAACTAGCGGATTCGCACGTTGAGACATGCTCAAACACTCCCGAGGATATTGACCTCTTTAAAACGAACGCCACCTTGGCATTCTTCCGTGTCCACTCCTTTGTCGCTTGCGCGGTTGTAGCATCTTCCCTTGGTGGTGTTGTGATAATTCCACCGACGACATCCCATAACTCCTCACTCACCAAGTATGACTTCATGCAAGACTTCCACTATCGGTAGTTTGTCTGGTTTAGGATTTCCATTCCCAAACCAACAACACGACCCGTAGACTCCATACTTAGATTATACCCGATCTCTCCTAACAACCCGATCTTGATAAGAACCAATTTAGAATGGCTCTGATACCATATGTAAAGAAATCACCTCAATAGTGCCTAGCACGAACCCAAGACCGTAATACCCGAGAGACTCGAAAGAAATAAAAGACTTTATAAGTATAATGAAGAAATACTTGAAAGACTTTTAGAAATTTGGAGAAGTTATAAATATTGGACACTCTTTCTTTATGTAAGAACACTCTCTTGTGAACACTCTTTATTAACTCACTCTTTATTGCTTTCTTCAAGTTTTCTATATGTTACAAATGAGAGGGGTGAGGAGGTATTTATAGCCTCTAAAGTTACAACTCTCATATATTCTAGATTATTCTACAACATTATCTAGATAAGTATCTAGATTATTATCACACACTATTCTAGATTTTTCTACTACATTATCTAGAGTTTATTACATATTTATCTAGACTTTTCTTATCCTAATATCTAGATATTTATCTAATAGAATTCTCTAGATTATCTTAAGGAAGTGATAGCCTTCTAGAGAAATTCTAGAAATTGGGCTTAATTTTGGGTTTGATCTTATTTATTTATAAACCCAAAAAATAAGCTTACCCAAAATCAAGTTTAATTTCAATAATCCGGCTATGCAAAGCTCTCGCAATGGTTGTCTTACCAATGCCGGCAGGACCACAGATTCCAACAGTCATAGCTCCACCCTCATCGTCTAAACATAGCAAAGACTACATTTGCCGCAAGTGTGCTTCAATGCCCAAAATGTCTTCAAAATCCCTAAAGACTGTAGTGTTTAGTTTGTTTGAAATATCTCTAGCAATCTTCTCAATCATCTTCGATTCATTGTCCCTAATAAAAGAGAGCAAAGATCCTAAATCAGATTAGAGAAGAAAAAAATTCCCAAAATTAATTAGAGGAAAAGATACATACCAGCTTTCAAAGTCTTCTCCTGCAATGTTTGCGGCATCGTTCAAAGATTTACTCCATTTTTGTCTCTATTCCTCTATTTTTCTGGAACACATATTGTTGAAAGCGATCCCAAAATCTCCAGTTTGATCAGCCACATCAGACGGATCCACTCCGTAGAAGATTGTCATTACTATTTGCCCAATATCACTTCAATATCTCCACCAATTCATCCAAACACCAGCTGGATGAAGCATAATTCTTGGAGAGCAGCACAATCGAGATCCTTGAACCCATAATCGCTCGAGTGAGAGCAGGACCGATGGTTTGGCTTCTCTCGATCTTTTGATCATCGAACATCGAAATGCCATTGGAGTCAAAACTGTTTGTGTAAATTACTTAGAAATGCATTACGGACGTCTGGTCTGTGGAAGCTCGTGAAGACACGGTATGTCCACGTGCGAGGCGGAGAAGAAGAGGAAGAAGAAGAAGCCATAAGAGGGTGAATGATTCAACGATTATTTGGAGAAGCTGAGGGTTGTTGAATTATATAGGGAGAGGAATAAATGGAAAGCTTCTCCACTTTTCATGCCTTTGTGGTCTTTGGAAGTAACTCCAAAAGAGTGAATTATTATTACAAACAAAAATATTGAAAGAAAAGAAAAGTATGATATTCGCATTAGCGTGGTTTTTGGAAGGTTGTATTGTGGAAAGAACAAACAAGTGGGGTGGGCTCCGGAAACAAGTAGGTTTGGGTGTATCATTGCAAACGCATAATGAGAGAAGAAACCAAATTGTGTTAAAGAGAACGTGCTCCAAATTCTGTTTACCCATTCCATGAACTTGAGCTGACAATTCTTCGAATTCACTGATAAAAATGAACTATAGAAGCAGTTTGCTTTATAGAAAACAACCTCTTCCCAGGTTCATCTTCCAAAGATTCAACAATTTGTTAAATAACCTTTGCTTAAACTCAGACAAATATGCATATTCCAACGTAAGCATCTCTGAATTTACACCAATTCAAAACTCAAAGAAACCACATTCAATTTGTCTGCCCCCAAATCCTGAAAAATTACCGTCGCAACCCAACCATAAGGATGGATACCTTCTAACATCAATCGCAATAAACTACCATGATTCGACAAAAGCGTATTCACATTCCGGTCTCCTAAATTCAAATCACTAGGGCCAGATTTTGAGGTTATAGACGATGATACCTTATTGTGGAGTAGAGAATAACTAGCTCTCACAACACTCGCTTTGACATCGATTGAGCGAAACCAATTTCTTCTCCCACTACAAGAGAACAGGCAATTTGCGAGGGCAATATTCAACGCAAAGCCGTCGCAAATCCGGGTTTGCGACGGCTTTGCGTCGAAAGACTTGTCGTCGCAGATCGCTCGTCGCAAACCAGAAAACGTCGCAAATGGGACGCAGATTTGCGACGTCTTTGCGTCGGCAACTTTCTGTGTCGGATTTGCGATTGCTCGACTTTTGCGACGTGTTGCGACGATTTTACGATGAACGGTAATGCGACGGTTGTGCGACGAACGTATTGCGACGATTTTACGACGAGGGTTTTTGCGACGACATTGCAACGACCGTTATTGCGACGAGTTTGCGACGATTTTTTTTTCGACGCTTTTGCGACGTCTCACTTTGCGACGCATTTACGACGACTTAATTTGCGACGATTTTGCGACGAATACGTAAAATATTAGAAAATATTAAAAAATAATATTAATATTATTTATAATATTAAACTTATTTATAATATTAAATATAAATATAAAATTAAAATATTATTTAATTAAAATATTAATATTTTACAAAAATATGAAAATTAAAATTAAAAACATAAAACTACAATTNCTTATTTATAATATTAAATATAAATATAAAATTAAAATATTATTTAATTAAAATATTAATATTTTACAAAAATATGAAAATTAAAATTAAAAA